>OZ023151.1:13242542-13344559 GCA_963675895.2 Styela plicata | reverse complement strand
AAACTACTAATTTGTCTTATTAAGCATGAGCCACCGATGGACCCAGCCTTGGCAGCGCGGTCCTTCAATGATCCATACTTGACAAAATAGGTTTTGGCAAAGAATTTTTTGACTGGGTTAGCGCTGCAACAAATAATGTAATCGCTAAGATTAAACTTTCTATCGACATCTACATAATATTTACTACTTCTTCAAAGAAAACTAATACGGAATGAAATGATAATTTTATTTATTAATAACATGAAAACAAAACAATATTGTTGCAGGAACCTTTCCCGGTTGATGTTAAAAATTTTTGAAATTCATCTGATGAACTTCTGGATTCCAAATTTGCTAATTTTCCATAGCTAAATTACCATAGGTTCCAGGTCTTATTAATTCGTCTACGTCTGCTAAAAAAAAGTATTTCTGTTAATAATCAGAATTTTGTGAAAAATATTTGGAATAAAACAATCAATTTCCCCAATCCATCATTTTGGAAACAAAATATTGAAAATATAAAGAAAAGCTATTGAGGGTTGATGGCGCGCAAAATAAAATCGTAGATTTGGAGTGTCTTGTCCCTCGTATCTTTCACTAGTACATGTGAAACAGCTAAATATTGGAGATTTAAATCGGAATCACTCACCACCACTGTCGCCCCTAAGTTGTGACACAATAGAAAGCACAAGAAGCTTTCAAGTCATTTTTTTTAAATACACGACAAAATTCCTGTCACAATTCATATTCCTATTATATGATTTGGTCTCAAACGCCGGTTTGGTCTCAAACGCTACAAAGGAAGGCGCGCGAAAAGTTGGCTTTTTCGGAATTCCATCATACTTTTTGCTGATTTGGTCGGACCCCCAACATTTGACATTGGAGTGGTTCGTTACTTCACACACGTCCATTTTACCACATTGAGATTGGGTTTTGGACGCTGTAGGCGTGCATACAGATCTGCAGGGCCTTCGAAACTGCTTCGGGGAGATGTGGACATCCTTCGATCTACGGGTCAGACTTTGAAAACCACTGTACTAGGCCATCGTGTCCGTGCTATTTAAAATGTTGGCCGTCGTTTGTCAATGCTACATAACGGTTGTATTATGATGCTTTTTTTTGAAGTACTTTGAAAGTATTCGTTTACTCACCTTCTGTCAAACCCATTGGTGGCAATCGTAGAGATGATGCAAGGACACACAGGCTCAACAAATACATCAAGCGAATGGTCATCCATATAAACTTCTGCATATTTCTTAAGTATTAGATAATCACAATTTCTATATCAATATCTATGTAAAATATGTAATTTATCTCATTTAAAATGGGAAAATAGTATCGTGAGTGGCGATCATATCCAGTCACAATTTTCTTTATCAAGCATCTTTCGCCAAGCATGTGTCACTGATGGATCGCGCCGCCTAGGCGAGGTCCGTCTGTGGCTTATGCTCGACAAAAAGAAATTTCTGATTTAATGAGAATATTGCAAATGGGCTTACATTCGTAAACTTCAATTACTGCAAATCTGACAAAATTATTATATATATCAAAAACTATACGCATACACATGTACAAGCCGTTATAAACGATACTTTATTTCACTATTTTCAAATTGAACATGACTGGTGAATCGTTGATATCATACAACGTAATGTCTAATCGCTCCTCCTTACAATAAACTCATATTTCTGGAGAATCAGAACATGGCGTTTATGTATTTAAAACTCGTAAGATGCTCAACGATGGTTGGATTGAAGGATAAGTCATTTTGAAAATAGGAAATAACACCGACAAAAATACGGTTGAACTAGTTTCCTATCGTTTACCGTTATAATTCGATCCATCAGTGACACACACATAACAAAAGATACCTTGTCAAAGTTTTTGTTAAAACGTTTTTTGGAGATAGAAAATCACATTCTCATGGAACGGAATCATTCTAACAGAGAAAAAATGACAAAAACATGACAAATGTCGCAATGGCTGACTTATTTCAAAGGGAATCCCTTTGTTGGAAACAATTTTTAAGAGTCTCACCAAATTTTAGTCTCAAATTAGCATAATGGTTTCCGGTTTTAATTAAATTTGCTTGAATTAAGGTTCCATGAGTGTTACATGGATATCCCAGAAAAAACTAAATCTACTGTGCGTATTTGAATTTCCAAGAAGTGAATTACTATTTGCTCAAAATTTATGGACTTGGAATATTGAAAAAGGAACTGATTCTATCAATTCTAAGAGATTTTTTTGCTGAATTTGGCTAAATTGAATATAAGCAAAGGTTTTTTTAAAAAGCATTAGCGTATTTTTTTTTTTTTTAAATTAATATCTCAGAAATTCCAATTCACATACTTGAAACGAATCGTAATTGCTTTACTTTTCTGTAAGTTTATGAACGTATATTTGAATGATTTACATATTCCACTGATTCTCTAGTCATCGAGTACTACGTAGTGGTGATTACAACCTACTTTTTACTTATAAACTAGGTAAGTTGAAAAGAATTTATCAGAAAACTTTGGGTAAAGTTTAATATATTACCCAGATCCATTCTTAAAACTAGGTTGTACAAAGATTAAAAACCATGAACACTTGTTAATTATCGCTTCGCTGCATTCAAGGCGATTTTTAAATCGATTCGAGAAATGAAATCACCGCATTATCTATTCCAAAAACTTTTTCATACTAAATACATGTGATTTTCCTGGTTTTTCATAATATAGAACTTCTTATTGGAATCAATTACCTAATTAAAAATTACTTAAATTTAGCTATTTTATCTAGTAAGATAACTAGGTCAAATATCGAAAGGAAAATTAGGTAGAAGTTAAATCAAGTAAACCATATATCTGTGAAACTATAGGTAAAACCTCAACTATTTTCAAAATGATATATCCATCGATCTAAAGGTCCTTGTCCTGTTTGTCAGGTTCAGATACAAAAACACCATGTTCATATTGAAACTAGTGAAATAAAGCATCGTTTATAACGGCTTGCACATGTGTATGTGTGGGGCTGTATGTATTTTAAAGATATAAAATAATTTTGTCAGATTGGCAGTACTTGAACTTTACTAATGCAAGCCATTTTGCAATACTCTTATTAACTCAGAAATTTCTTTTTGTCGAGCATAAGCCACAGACGGACCTCATGCGATTCATCAGTGACACATGCTTGGCAAAAGATGCTTGATAAAGAAAATTGTGACTTTGTATGGTCGCCACTCACAATACTATTTTCCCATTTTAGTTGAGATAAATTACATATTTTACATAGATATTGATATAGAAATTGTGACTATCTATTACTTAAGAAATATGAAGAAGTTTATATGGATGACAATCTGCTTGGTGTATTTGTTGAGCCTGTGTGTCCTTGCATCATCTATACGACACCCACCAAGTGGTTTGAAAAGTGGTAAGTGCACGAATAAATTCTTTTCAACTTACCTAGTTTATAAGTAAAAAGTAGGTTGTAATCACCACTACGTAGTACTCGATGACTAGAGAATCAGTAAACAAACTTTGACTCCAACATTTAACGTATTGAAGATTGAAATCACGTGATTATCTTTTTCTAATTTTTAATTTTAGTTTCCTGAACCAGGTACCGAGTCAAATGTCGATATTTCGAATACCAATTTGCAAATTAGTATAATCTACCTGCCTCAACTTGCAATCTTTTCAGTCAATACTTCAGTGTTCTCGGTGTTTTGACACAACAAGATTTACTGAATAAACTCTGTACTTTTTCTCTACAATTTTCAATACTTCAACCCCAGTTTTGATTCGAAATCCTAAACGTTATGGAATCTACCCAGCTTCAATACGTATTAAATCAAAAGGCTAACGTGAATCAGGAGATACGGATTTTCATTAATGTTAATACAGCGATTGTTAATATTCTTATACGATTCAAACTTCCTTCCCCAGAAACTGCATCAGGATATTTCTTTTTTTTTCATGAAAATTAAAAAAGTAAGATTGAGTTTGACAATTTATAGTTTGCTTTTTGCTTATTTCTGTGATTTGATAACGCAAACTTTGACAATTTTATCTTTAGTATAGAATATAGATTACTTGATCACTTTTCCAGAAAACATTCTGTTAAGATGCCAATATATAAACTGCTATAGGGGAACACTAGCAAAAATCCCTAAACAACAATCTGGAAATCGAAATTAGGTCAGCGAGATATAAACTTTGACTTTCTTCTATGGAATAAGAAATCTAACCTGTTGTATACTTTGTCAATTTCTCGTGGATTTACAGTCTTACGTATGCGCAGTTTTGGGGTACAATGCGCTAGGCATATTTAATAAACTTAGCTAGCCCAATCGGAAAAATCTTAGCTAATAATGTTTTGCTCAAATATGAGCTATTGGTGGATTTCGCGACTGGGCGCAGTGCATTTGGGCCTCATGCTTGACAAAATAAAATTTTTCATTAGGTACGTGCGTTCAAAATGGTATCCCCGCTATGACTAGCGACATGCCTCAATACACAAACGTTTTGTCGCCCAAAAACTCTTGGTTTAAATGTTGGTATTTCAAAATTATTGCGCTGCCCTTGGATTCGCATGAGTTAATTCCAATATTTGTACAAATATTTCAGTGTATTAACATTTCATTCTCGAAAAATATGTTTTATTTTGTTTTTCAAAATAAATTTCTTGCGAATATTTTCTTCCAACCGACCCTTAGGTCATCGTACTCAGCAAATTTAAGTCTCAAAAGTACAATAATGGATTTTGTTTTGGCTTAAATTTCCTCAAATTAAGATTTCATGGGTGATATATACATGTCCCAGAGAAAAAAAAACTAAAGTAACTATGCGTGTTTGAATTTCCATGAGCGAAATTAGTATTTGCTCACAAATTATTGACTTGGAAGATTGAAAAATGATTCGGCAATTCAGTCAATAGGCTACTCTGAATATCATAAACATAAGTTCTCTTATTCTGCCTGTAAGCTACTTTGTATAGCTTGTGCTGTAGCAATTTCTTTCACCGTTATGATGAAACTTACATTTTTATATGGTCGTAATTTTTAATTTATGCAAGGCGTATAGCTCCTCCTCACAGAATAAATTTCTGGGTATTGAACATTGAACTTGAACATTAATTTAAAGCGCGAATATCTCGTCAGTGCGTGAATAAGACAATGAGTTTTATATAATCAGGAAGGTACATTCCATGGATCTAATGCAAAACCAAAACTTGTTCAAAATGGATGTACCCGTCACATTGTTGAATCCCGAAGTACTTCGCAGGCGTTGGGTGCACATCGGCTGATTCTGATGTTCATACAATATCCCCAAATTGTTCGCTTCGACGTCGTTTCTTCTCTCTCAAACTCATGCGAATTTCTTCCCTTGGCCCTGATAAATTGACGTTTTATCGGTTCCAACCTGATAATTTATCTTATTGAGCCGCCGATAAACCGAGCAGTGGCAGCGCGGTCCATCAGTGGCCCATACTTAACAAAATAGGCTTTGGCAAAAAATTTTTCGACTGGGTTAGCGCTGCAACAATTGTAGTAATATCTAAGGTTAAACTTTGCTATCGACGTCTACAAAATATTTGATGATTCTTCAAGGAAACCTAACATGAAATGCAGTGATAATTTATTATTATATATTAGCGCGAGTTTTAAAGCCTTGTAGATCAACATGATCAGGAAAGCAGCAAGAAGGCAAGGAATTCTAAAGTTTAGATATTCTTGGAAAAAGCTTCTTGCATAAAACTGTTTGTGACATTGTGGAACCTCCACAGTGAATAGATGCGAATTGGTAGCCAATCGTGTTGACCGATTAAAATTTTGTTCGGGGGAACGAGAGCAGAAAACTCCCTTGAACAAAGACCATTATAATATCTGTAAAATAAACATAGTGAGGCAACGTTGCGGCGGTGTGTCAAACTTTGCAGGCCGTAAGAAAGTTTAGGGCCAATCATATTGATCACATGCCGTTGAATACGGTCGAGCATGCTAAGAACAGTAACAGCGGTACTGCCCAAATCTGAGATAATGGCGAGCTCGATATAGAGAACCGACTATCATCGAGGCTTGTTTAGCAATACTAGTGACAAATTCATTCCTCATGTTTCCTTATCCTACCTGTAGGCTACGTCGCATAGCTTGTGCATTAGCAATTTCTTGCACCGTTATGATAAAACTTACATGATTTACTTACGTAATTTATTTATGTAAGATGTGTGGCTCCGCCTCTCAAATGAGATTTCTGTGTATTGAACATTGAACTTGAACATTAATTTAAAGCGCGAATATCTCGTCAGGACGTGGATTAGACAATGTTTTTTATCTATTCCGGAAGGTATATTCATTCCATGGATCTAATGCAAAACATATTTTTTTCAAAACTGATGAACCGGCCTCTCGTGAAACTTTGGGAATTCCAAAGTACTTCGCACAAGTTGGGTGAGCATTGACTGATTCTAATGGTCATAAAATATCTCTAAATTGTTCACATTGACTTCGTTTCTAATCTCTCAAACTTATGCGAAATTCTTCAATTGGCCCAGATAAATTGACATTTCATCAGTTCCAACCATATAATTTGTTGTTTGTTAAGGATGAGCCGACGATGGACCATACTTAGCAAAATAGGTTTTGGCAAAGAATTTTGAATCGGCTGGGTTACCGCGGCAACAAGGCTAAACTTTGCCGTCGACGTCTACAGAATATGTATTGGTTCTTTAAAGAAAACTAACACGGAATGAAGTGATTATTTTATTTATTAATGACATGAAATCAAAATAATGTTGTTGCAAAAATCTTTCCGGGTTGATATTTTATATTTCTGAAAATCATCTGATGAACTGCTAGATTCCACATCCACTAATTATCCATAATCCCGTGAGGAGGTCCTATTAATTCGCCTGAATCTGCTAAAAAGAGTATTCCTGTTATGTGAATAATCAGAATTTTTTGATAAGTATTTAGAATAAAACAATCAATTTCCCCCGGGTTTTTCATTATTTGTAAAACAGAATATTGAGAATTTAAAGCAAAAACACTTGAGTGCTGATGATTTGGTCTCAAACGCCGGTAAAAGGAAGACGCGCGAAAAGTTAGCGTTTTTTCGCAATTTCATCATACTTTTTACTGATTTGGTCGGACCCCCAACATTTGACATCGGAGTTTTTCGTAACTCCAAACACCTACGACGTTTGTCACTACTACACAACGGGTGTATTCTGCTATTCATGTTTTTTTATAAAATACGTTATCAATATTTTTGTACTTACCTTCTCTCATGCCATTTGGTGAAGATCGTAGAGATAATGCAAGGACACAAAAGTTCAAAAAATACATCAAGCAAATTGTCATCCATATAAACTTCTTCATATTTCTTAAGTAATAGATAGTCACAATTTCTATATCAATATCTATGTAAAATATGTAATTTATCTCCTCTAAAATGAGAAAATAGTATCGTGAGTGGCGATCATACCCAGTCACAATTTTATTTTTATCAAACACCTTTTGCCAAGCGTGCGTCACTGATGGATCGCGCCGCCTAAGCGCAGTCAGTCTGTGGATTATGCTTGACAAAAAGAAATTTCTGATTTAATAAGAGTATTGCAAAATGGCTTGCATTCGTAAAGTTCAAGTACTGCCAATCTGACAAAATTATTTTATATCTTTAAAATACATACAGCTCTACACATACACATGTGCAAGCCGTTATAAACGATGCTTTATTTCACTAGTTTCAATATGAACATGGTGTTTTTGTATTTGAACCTGACAAACAGGACAAGGAACTTTAGATCGATGGATATATCATTTTGAAAATAGTTGATGTTTTACCTATAGTTTCACAGATATATGGTTTACTTGATTTAACTTCTACCTAATTTTCCTTCCGATAGTTGACCTAGTTATTTTACTAGATGAAATAGCTAAATTTACGTAATTTTTAATTAGGTAATTGATTAAAAAAAAAAGTTCTATATCATGAAAAGCCAGGAAAATTGCATATATTTATTATGAAAATGTTTTTGGAATAGATAATGCGGTGATTTCATTTTTCGAATCGATTTAAAAATCGCCTTGAATGCAGCGAAGCGATAATTAACAAGTGTTCATGGTTTTTAATCTTTGTACAACCTAGTTTTAAGAATGGAACTGGGTAATATATTAAACTTTACCCATGGTTTTCTGATAATTTCTTTTCAATTTACCTAGTTTATAAGTAAAAAGTAGGCTGCAATCACCACTACGTAGCACCCGATGACTAGAGAATCAGTAAACAAACTTTGACTCAGAACTCCAACATTCAACGTATTGAAGATTGGAATCACGTGATTATCTGCTTCTAATTTTAGTTTCCTGAACCAGGTACCGAGTGAAATGTCGATATTTAGAATACCAATTTGCAAATTAGTATAATCTACCTTCTTCAAATTGCAATCTTCAAGTCAATACTTCAGACAGAAAAGTCGCAACTGTTAAAAAACGTTACTGACTGGTAAAGTGTTTTGACAAAAAAAGATTTACTGAATAAACTCTGTACTTTTTCCCTATAATTTTCAATACTTCAACCCCAGCTTTGATTCGAAATCCTCAACGTTATGGAATCTACCCAGCTTCAATATGTAATAAGCCAAAAGGCTAAGGTGAATCAGGAGATATTGATTTTCATATCTATACAGCGAATGTTAATATTCTAATACGACTCAAACTTCCTTCCCCAGAAACTGCATCAGGATATTTCTTTTTCTTTCGTAAAGATTAAAGAAGTAAGATCGAGTTTGACAATTTGTTGTTTGCTTTCTGTGATTTGCTAACGCAAACTTTGACAATTTTATCTTTAGTAGAATATATATTACTTGATCACTTTTCCAGAAAACATTCTGTTAAGATGCCAATATAAGAACTGCTACAGGGAAACACTAGCAAAAACCCCTAAACAACAATCTGGAAATCGAAATTAGGTCAGCGAGATATAAACTTTGACTTTCTTCTATGGAATAAGAAATCTAACCTGTCGTATACTTTGTCAATTTCTCGTGGATTTACATTCGTACGTATGCTTTTTGCGCAGTTTTGGGGTACAATGCGCAGTGCATTTGTGCCTCCTGTTTGACAAAATAAAATTTTTCACTAGGTACGTGCGTTTAAAATGGTATCCCCGCTATGACTAGCGACATGCCTCAATACACGAACGTTTCGTCGCCCAAAAACTCTTGGTTTAAATGTTGGTATTTCAAAATTATTGCGCTGCCCTTGGATTCGCATGAGTTAATTCCAATATTTGTACAAATATTTCAGTGTATTAACATTTCATTCTCGAAAAATAAGTTTTATTTTGTTATTCAAAATAAATTTCGTGCGAATATTTTCTTCCAACCGACCCTTAGGTCATCGTACGACGAGTAGTCGTTGCAAAAATTATACTAATAGCCAATGTTTAAATTACACGTCAATGTCCACTATGATTATTTAAAGAAATGAAACACAAAATCAAACTATAATTTTATTTATTAATATCATAAAAAGATGTTGCAGGAATCTTCTACGAATGATTTTAAATATATATCTACTGACTGATTCTGTATTCACTAATTTTGCTTGGCTCCACAAAGTGCTGAAAACATTATTTTTGAACCTTATAAAAACGATATTGCCGCCATTAAAATAATTAGTATTCAATGAGAAAATCAAGACCCAGTCAATAATTTTATTTTGCCAAGTCTGCGCCGCAGATGGACCACGTCTCATCGCGTCTCAATAAAAGGTACCTTGACATAGTTTTGTCGAACATTTTGTTTTGGGTGTAGCAAATCATGAGATTCTTGTGGAACGAAATCACTCTACCGGAGAAAAAATGCCAAAAACATGTCGCAATGGCTGACTTGTTTCAAAGGGAATCCTTTTGTCGAAAATAATTTTTAGAATACTCAGCAAATTTAAGTCTCAAAAGTACAATAATGGATTTTGTTTTGGCTTAAATTTCCTCAAATTAAGATTTCATGGGTGATATATACATGTCCCAGAGAAAAAAAAAACTAAAGTAACTATGCGTGTTTGAATTTCCATGAGCGAAATTAGTATTTGCTCACAAATTATTGACTTGGAAGATTGAAAAATGATTCGGCAATTCAGTCAATAGGCTACTCTGAATATCATAAACATAAGTTCTCTTATTCTGCCTGTAAGCTACTTTGTATAGCTTGTGCTGTAGCAATTTCTTTCACCGTTATGATGAAACTTACATTTTTATATGGTCGTAATTTTTAATTTATGCAAGGCGTATAGCTCCTCCTCACAGAATAAATTTCTGGGTATTGAACATTGAACTTGAACATTAATTTAAAGCGCGAATATCTCGTCAGTGCGTGAATAAGACAATGAGTTTTATATAATCAGGAAGGTACATTCCATGGATCTAATGCAAAACCAAAACTTTTTCAAAATGGATGTACCCGTCACATTGTTGAATCCCGAAGTACTTCGCAGGCGTTGGGTGCACATCGGCTGATTCTGATGTTCATACAATATCCCCAAATTGTTCGCTTCGACGTCGTTTCTTCTCTCTCAAACTCATGCGAATTTCTTCCCTTGGCCCTGATAAATTGACGTTTTATCGGTTCCAACCTGATAATTTATCTTATTGAGCCGCCGATAAACCGAGCAGTGGCAGCGCGGTCCATCAGTGGCCCATACTTAACAAAATAGGTTTTGGCAAAAAATTTTTTGTATGGGTTAGCGCTGCAACAATTGTAGTAATATCTAAGGTTAAACTTTGCTATCGACGTCTACAAAATATTTGATGATTCTTCAAGGAAACCTAACATGAAATGCAGTGATAATTTATTATTATATATTAGCGCGAGTTTTAAAGCCTTGTAGATCAACATGATCAGGAAAGCAGCAAGAAGGCAAGGAATTCTAAAGTTTAGATATTCTTGGAAAAAGCTTCTTGCATAAAACTGTTTGTGACATTGTGGAACCTCCACAGTGAATAGATGCGAATTGGTAGCCAATCGTGTTGACCGATTAAAATTTTGTTCGGGGGAACGAGAGCAGAAAACTCCCTTGAACAAAGACCATTATAATATCTGTAAAATAAACATAGTGAGGCAACGTTGCGGCGGTGTGTCAAACTTTGCAGACCGTAAGAAAGTTTAGGGTCAATCATATTGATCACATGCTGTGATCAGGGTCGAATCAATGATTTGGAGAATGACTTCGGGAGTGAGATAATGGCGAGCTCGATTTAGAGAACCGACTATCATCGAGGCTTGTTTAGCAATTCTAGTGATAAATTCATTCCTCGTGTTTCCTTATCCTACCTGTAGGCTACGTCGCATAGCTTGTGCATTAGCAATTTCTTGCACCGTTATGATAGAACTTACATGATTTACTTACGTAATTTATTTATGCAAGATGTGTGGCTCCGCCTCTCAAATTATATTTCTGGGTATTGCAAATTGAACTTGAACATTAATTTAAAGCGTAAATATCTCGTCAGGACGTGGATTAGACAATGTTTTTTTTTTCTATTCCGCGAGGTATATTCATTCCATGGATCTAATGCAAAACAAATTTTTTTCAAAACTGATGAAACGGCCCCTTGTGAAACGTTGGGAATTCCAAAGTACTTCGCACAAGTAGGGTCAGCATTGACTGATTCTAATGGTCATACAATATCTCTAAATTGTTCACATTGACTTCGTTTATAATCTCTCAAACTTATGCGAAATTCTTCAATTGTCCAGATAAATTGACGTTTTATCGGTTCGAACCATATAATTTGTTGTTTGTTAAGCATGAGCCGACGATAGACCATACTTAGCAAAATAGGTTTGGCAAAGAATTTTGAATCGGCTGGGTTACCGCGGCAACAAGGCTAAACTTTGCTGTCGACGTCTACTGAATATTTATTGGTTCTTTAAAGAAAATTAACACAGAATGAAACGATTATTTTATTTATTAATGACATGAAATCAAAATAATGTTGTTGCAAAAATCTTTCCCGCTTGATATTTTATATTTCTGAAAATCATCTGATGAACTGCTAGATTCCACATTCACTAATATTCCATAGCCCCGGGAGGAGGTCCCATTAATTCGCCTGAATCTGCTAAAAAAGAGTATTCCTGTTATGTGAATAATCAGAATTTTGTGATAAGTATTCAGAATAAGACAATCAATTTCCCCCGGGTTTTTCATTGTTTGTAAAACAGAATATTGAGAATTTAAAGAAAAAGCACTTGAGCGCCGTTTATTTGGTCTCAAACGCCGGTAAAAGGAAGGCGCGCGAAAAGTTAGCGTTTTTTCGCAATTTCATCATACTTTTTACTGATTTGGTCGGACCCCCAACATTTGACATCGGAGTTGTTCGTAACTCCGAACACGTACGACGTTTGTCACTACTACACAACGGGTGTATTCTGCTATTCATGTTTTTTTATAAAGTACTTTATAAATATTTTTGTACTTACCTTCTCTCATACCATTTGGTGAAGATCGTAGAGATAATGCAAGGACAGAAAAGTTCAACAAATACATCGAGCAAATTGTCATCCATATAAACTTCTTCATATTTCTTAAGTAATAGATAGTCACAATTTCTATATCAATATCTATATAAAATATGTAATTTATCTCAACTAAAATGGGAAAATAGTATCGTGAGTGGCGATCATACCCAGTTTTTTTTATCAAACACCTTTTGCCAAGCGTGCGTCACTGATGGATCGCGCCGCCTAAGCGCAGTCAGTCTGGGGGTTATGCTTGACAAAAAGAAATTTCTGAGTTAAAACAAACAACTTTGACTCCAACATTTAACGTATTGAAGATTGAAATCACGTGATTATCTTTTTCTAATTTTTAATTTTAGTTTCCTGAACCAGGTACCGAGTCAAATGTCGATATTTCGAATACCAATTTGCAAATTAGTATAATCTACCTGCCTCAACTTGCAATCTTCTCAGTCCATACTTCAGTGTTCTCGGTGTTTTGACACAACAAGATTTACTGAATAAACTCTGTACTTTTTCTCTACAATTTTCAATACTTCAACCCCAGTTTTGATTCGAAATCCTAAACGTTATATAAATCTACCCAGCTTCAATATGTATTAAATCAAAAGGCTAACGTGAATCAGGAGATAATGTTAATACAGCGATTGTTAATATTCTTATACGATTCAAACTTCCTTCCCCAGAAACTGCATCAGGATATTTCTTTTACTTTCATGAAAATTAAAGAAGTAAGATTGAGTTTGACAATTTATAGTTTGCTTTTTGCTTATTTCTGTGATTTGATAACGCAAACTTTGACAATTTTATCTTTAGTAGAATATATATTACTTGATCACTTTTCCAGAAAACATTCTGTTAAGATGCCAATATATAAACTGCTATAGGGGAACACTAGCAAAAACCCCTAAACAACAATCTGGAAATCGAAATTAGGTCAGCGAGATATAAACTTTGACTTTCTTCTATGGAATAAGAAATCTAACCTGTCGTATACTTTGTCAATTTCTCGTGGATTTACAGTCGTACGTATGCTTTTTGCGCAGTTTTGCGGTACAATGGGCTAGGCATGTTTAATAAACTTAGCTAGCCCAATCCGAAAAATCTTAGCTAATAATGTTGTGCTTAAATATGAGCTATTGATGGATCGCGCCGACTAGGCGCAGTGCATTTGTGCCTCATGCTTAAATTTGTATCCCCGCTATGACTAGCGACATGCCTCAATACACAAGCGTTTCGTCGCCCAAAATCTCATGGTTCAAATGTTGGTATTTCAGAATTATTGCGCTGCCCTTGGATTCACATGAGTTAATTCCAAAATTATACAAATATTTTGGTGTATTAACATTTCATTCTCGAAAAATATGTTTTATTTTGTTTTTCAAAATAAATTTCGTGCGAATATTTTCTTCCAACCGACCCTTTGGTCAACGTATGACGAGTAGTCGTTGCAATAGACTGGGTTAGCGCTGCAACAATCATAGTAATCGCTGAGGTTAAACTTTGCTATCGACGACGTCTACAAATTATTTACAGGTTCTATAAAGAAAACTTACACGGAATGAATTGATAATTTCATTTATTAATGACATGAAAACTAAATAATATTGTTGCAGGAACCTTTCCCGGTTGATATTATAAATTTTTGAAATTCGTCTGATGAACTGTTGGATTCCACATCAGCTAATTTTCCATAGCCTCTTGCGGGGGTTTTATTAATTCTTCTACGTCTGCTAGAAAAAAAGTATTTCTGTTATATGAATGATCAGAATTTTTTGAAAAATATTTAGGATGAAACAATCCATTTCCCCCGTTTTTTATCATTGTTTTGGGTACAAATATCGGAAATCTAACGCATAAGCAATTGAGCGCTGATGGCGCGCAAAATGAAATACTAATTTTGGAGTATCTTGTTCCTCGTATTTTCACCAGTACAAGTGATATAGCTAAATCTTGTAGATTTAAATCCGAATCACGCACCACCATTGTCGTCTCTAAGTTGTGACGCAAAAGAAAGCGCAAAAAGCTCTCAAGTAATTTTTTTGAAATACACGACAAAAGTTTACCCAAAATACATATTCCTATTGTATGATTTGGTCTCAAACGTTGATAAAAAGAAAACGCGCGAAAAGTTGGCGTTGTTTTTCGCAATTCCATCATACTTTTTGCTGATTTGGTCGGACCCCAAACATTTGACATTGGAGTGGTTCGTAACTCCACACACGTCTATATTACCACGTTGAGATGGGTTTGGAACGCTGTATGCCTACATACAGATTTCCAGGCTCTTCGAAACTGCTTTGGGGAGATGTGAACATCCTTTGATCTACGGGCCAGATTTTAAAAACCACTGCACTAGGCCATCGTGTCCGTGCTATTTAAA
This sequence comes from Styela plicata, assembly GCA_963675895.2. Classification (NCBI taxonomy): domain Eukaryota; kingdom Metazoa; phylum Chordata; class Ascidiacea; order Stolidobranchia; family Styelidae; genus Styela; species Styela plicata. The sequence goes on along the minus strand of OZ023151.1, from coordinate 13,329,687 downwards.
ATTTTGGCCGTCGTTTGTCAATGCTACATAACGGTTGTATTATGATGCTTTTTTTTAAAGTACTTTGAAAGTATTCGTGGACTTACCTTCTCTCAAACCTCTTGTTGACAATCGTAAAGATGATGCTAGGACACACAGGCTCAATAAATACATCAAGCAAATTGTCATCCATATAAACTTCTGCATATTTCTTAAGTAATAGATAGTCGCAATTCCAATATCAATATCTATATAAAATATATAATTTATCTCCCCTAAAATTGGAAAATAGTATTGTGAGTAGCGACCATACATTTTTTTTATCAAAAGCCTTTTGTCAAGCGTGCGTCCCTGATGGATCGCGCCGCCGTAGCGCGGTCAGTCTGTGGGTTATGCTGGACAAAAACAAATTTCTGATTTGATAAGAGTATTGCAAATGGGTTGCATTCGTTCAAGTTCAGGTACTGTTAATCTTACAAAATTGTTTTATATCCTCAAAAATATATGCAATATTCGCTGTAATAATAATTGCAATAATAATTCTACGCATACACCTCATAAACGATGCTTTATTTTACTAGTTTTAATTTGAACATGGTTGACGAATCGTTGACATCATGCAACGTAATGTCTACTCCTTGCAATAAACTTTTATTTCTGGGGAACGAGAACATGGTGTTTTCGTATTTAAACCTGGCAAGCTGCACAACGACCATTTGATCGATGGATATGTCATTTTGAAAATAGGAAATAACACCGACAAAAATACTGCTGAACTGGTTTCCTACCGTTTACCGTTATAATTCGATCCATCAGTGACACATACTTAACAAAAGATACCTGGTCAAAGATTTTCAAAAATTTTTTTTGGGATAGCAAATCATGAGATTATCATAAAACGGGATCATTCTAACAGAGATAAAAATCATTCTAAAAGAATTATTCTGTAAAATGAATATACGCAAAGGTCTTTTAAAAAGCATTAGCGTATGGATTTTTTCTAAATTGAATCGAATTGGTATCTCAGAAATTCCATCGCACATACTTGAAACCAATCATAATTGCTTTACTTTTCTGCACGTTTATGAAAGTATATTCTCATTATTTACATTCTCCAGTAAAGAAATAAATTGAGATAGCTTTTCAATATTTATGCTTACCTGTGTACTGTATTTGAAAACATGAGCTCAAGGCTCAAGATTTCATTAGTTCTCGCACAAGTAGTATTACTTTATCACGAGGCGTAACCCCCATGTCATCAAGTTGTATTTTTAAACTAAAATTTGTTGCCGTTTTGACCGTTTGTGCACAACCAATTGCGACCTCGTTGCACCACAATGATGCCCTTTATTCAAAACCTGGCGAAATTCCTGATTTATTTTCAAATACTTTGATTATTTGCATAATATGACACTTTACGGGAAAATACAATCTGGAAATTCACTTCACACTAACACGTAACATAAAACAGCAATTCATTCAATAGGCAACGCTGAATATCAGAAATAAATGTTTCCTTATCCTACCTGTAGGCTGTATCGCATAGCTTGTGCATTAGCAATTTACTGCATTGTTATGATAAAACTGACATTCTTTTACGGTTGTCATTTTCATTTTATGTAAGATATGTGGCTCCGCCTCACAAAATAAATTTCTGGGTATTGAACATTGAATTATTAATTTAAATCGCGAATATCTCGTCAGTGCGTGGATATGACAATGAGTTTTTATAATCAAGAAGGTACATTCCATGGATCTGATGCAAAACCAAAACTTGTTCAAAATTGATGAAACCGCCCCATTGTGAAAGGTTGGGAATCCCAAAGTACTTCCTACGAGTTGGGTGCACATTGGCTGATTTTTAATGTTCATACAATATCCCCAGATTGTTCGCATCGGCGTCATTTCTTCTATCTCAAACTAATGCGCATTTCTTCACTTGACCCGGATAAATTGACGTTTTATCGGTTTCAACCAGATAAGCTGTTTTATTAAGCATAAGCCGCCGATTGACCGAGCATAAGGCAGCGCGGTCCATCAGTTACTCATACTTAACAAAATAGGTGTTGGCAAAGAATTTTTGGATCGAATGGGTTAGCCCTACAATAATTATAGTAATCGCTAAGATGAAACTTTCTATCGACGTATACAAAATATTTACGGCTTCTTCAAAGAAAACTAACACGGAATGGATTGAAAATTTTATTTATTAATAACATGAAAACAATATAATATTGTTGCAAGAATATTTCCCGGTTGATATTATAAATTTCTGAAATTCATCTGATGAACTACTTGATTCCACAGCAACTAATTTTCCATAGCCCCTTGCGGGGGTCTTATTAATTCGTCCAAATCTGCTAACAAAAAGTAAAAGTATTTCTGTTATGTGAATAATCAGAATTTTGTGAGAAGTATTTAGAATAAAACAATCAATTTCCCTTTTTTTATCATTATATTGCAAACAAAACATTGAAAAACTAAAGCAAAAGCAATTGAGTGTCTTATCCCTCGTAAATTACATCAGTACATGTGATATAGCTTAATCTTGTAGTTTTAAATCGTAATCACGCACCACCATTGTCGCCTCTAAGTTGAGACGCAAAGAACGCGCAAGAAGCTTTCAAGTAATTTTAGCCAAAATACATATTCCTATTATGTAATATGGTCTCAAACGTCGATAAAAATGAAGGCGCGAGGAAAGTTGGCGTTTATTTCGCAATAACATTATATTTTTTGCTGATTTGGTCGGACCCCTAACATTTGACATTGGAGTGTTTCGTAACTCCGCAAACATCGGCATTACCACATTGAGATTGGGATTTAGACACTGTAAGCCTGCATCCAGACCTGCAATCCCTTCGAAACTGCTTCGGGAAGACGTGGATATTCTTTGATCTGCGAGTCAGATTTTGAAAAACACTACACTAGACCATTGTGTTCGTGTTATTTAAAATTTTTGCCGTCGTTTGTCAATTCTACTTGAAGAGTGTAATAGGATATTGATGTTTTTTTTATAAAGTACTTTAAAAGTATTCGTGCACTTACCTCCTCTCAGACCTCTTGGTGGAGATCGTAGAGATAATGCAAGGACACACAAGTTCAACAAATACATCAAGCAGATTGTCATCCATATAAACTTCTGCATATTTCTCAAGTAATTGATAGTCGCAATTTCAAAATCAATATCTATATAAAATATGGAATGTATCTCAACTAAAATGGGAAAATAGTATTGTGAGTGGCGACCATAGACAGTCACAATTTTCTTTATCAAGCATCTTTAGCCAAGCATGTGTCACTGATGAATCGCGCCGCCTAGGCGAGGTCCGTCTGTGGCTTATGCTTGACAAAAACAAATTTCTGATTAGATAAGAGTATTGCAAATGGGCTTGCAATCGTAAAGTTCCATTACTACAAATCTGAAAAAAATATTTTATATCCCTGAAAATACACTCAATTCTTCGCATACACTAGTGCACACCGTTATAAACGACGATTTATTTCACTAGTTTCAAATTGAACATCGCTGGCGAATCGTTGATATCATACAACGTAATGTCTACTTCTCCTTACAATAAACTTATTATATTTCTGGGGGATGAGAACATGGTGCTTTTGTATTTAAACCTGGCTGCACAACTGCCATTTGATCGATGGATATGTCATTTTGAAAAGAGGAAATAACACCGACAAAAACACGGTTGACCGTTTAGGGTTATAATTCGGGCACATCAATATAATATATATTTTATTTTACTATGTAACGATATTTTCACAAAAATAAGGTAAAGGATCACTGCTTGACATATTTTAATTTTTAAGGCTGCGTAGTAGCGCAGGCAGTTCTAGGTAAAAGTACCGAGTTTACCTATTATACCAAATTGAACAAGTTTATATTCAAAATGCGTTTACCTACTTTCATGGATATATGGTTTTCTTGATTCAACTTCTACCGAGTTTTCTGTTTGACATTTTACCTAGTTATCTTACTGGATAAAATAGGTAAATTTACCTAATTTTTAATTAGGAAACTGATTTAAAAAGGGATTTACATATTACGAAAAAGTAGATAAATAATATATTCATGGTGAAAACGTTTTTGAAATAGAAAATTCTGTGAGTTCATTCCTGAAATATATTTAAAAAAAACGCCTTAAATACAGCAAATCAACAATTACCTAGTTTTCCTGGTTTTTAATCTTTGTACTACCTGGTTATATTGTACTACCCAGTTTTAATAATGAGTCTAGGTAATCTAGTAATACTTTACTCCCAGTTTTCTGATAATTTTTTTTAATTTACCTAGTCTAAAGGTAAAAAAAAAGTTGCAATCACTACTACGTAGTACCTGATGACTAGAGACTCAGTAAACAAACTTTGATTCAGAACTCCAACATTTAACGTATTGAAGGTTGAAATCACATGGTTATCTTTTTCTAATTTTAGTTTCCTGAACCAGGTACCGAGTCAAAATTCTATATTTCTCGGACCAAGTTGCGTATTTCAACGTATCTCAACTTCTCAGTAAATACTGCAGGCAGAAAAGTCGTAACTGTTAAATAACGAAAAACATACTTTTAACTGGTAAAGTGTTCATGAATTGTACTAGGCCAACAATTTTCACCGGATAAACTCTGTACTTTTAACCTACGATTTTGAATACTTTTACCCCAGCTTTAGTTCTAAATCCTAAACGTTATGGAATCTACCCAGCTTCAATATGTATTAAGTCAAAAGGCTAACGTGAATCAGGAGATACGGATTTTCATTAATGTTAATACAGCGATTGTTAATATTCTAATACGATTCAAACTTCCTTCCCCAGAAACTGCATCAGGATATTTCTTTTTCTTTCATGAAGATTAAAGAAGTAAGATTGTGTTTGACAATTTATTGTTTGCTTTTTGCTTATTTCTGTGATTTGATAACGCAAACTTTGACAATTTTATCTTTAGTAGAATATATATTACTTGATCACTTTCCAGGAAACATTCTGTTAAGATGCCAATATATAAACTGCTATAGGGGAACACTAGCAAAACCCCTAAACAACAATCTGGAAATCGAAATTAGGTCAGCGAGATATAAACTTTGACTTTCTTCTATGGAAGAGAAATCTAACCTGTCGTACACTTTGTCAATTTCTCGTGGATTTACAGTCGTACGTATGCTTTTTGCGCAGTTTTGGGGTACAATGCGCTAGGCATATTTAATAAACTTAGCTAGCCCAATCGGAAAAATCTTAGCTAATAATGTTTTGCTCAAATATGAGCTATTGGTGGATTGCGCGACTGGGCGCAGTGCATTTGGGCCTCATGCTTGACAAAATAAAACTTTTCATTAGGTACGTGCGTTTAAAATGGTATCCCCGCTATGATTAGCGACATGCCTCAATACACGAACGTTTCGTCGCCCAAAAACTCTTGGTTTAAATGTTGGTATTTCAAAATTATTGCGCTGCCCTTGGATTCGCATGAGTTAATTCCAATATTTGTACAAATATTTCAGTGCATTAATATTTCATTCTTGTAAAATATGTTTTATTTGTTTTTCAAAATAAATTTCGTGCGAATATTTTCTTCCAACCGACCCTTAGGTCATCGTACGACGAGTAGTCGTTGCAAAAATTATACTAATAGCCAATGTTTAAATTACACGTCAATGTCCACTATGATTATTTAAAGAAATGAAACACAAAATCAAACTATAATTTTATTTATTAATATCATAAAAAGATGTTGCAGGAATCTTCTACGAATGATTTTAAATATATATCTACTGTCTGATTTTGCATTCACTAATTTTGCTTGGCTCCACATAGTGCTGAAAACATTATTTTTGAATCTTATAAAAAAGATATTGCCGCCATTAAAATAATTAGTATTCAATGGGAAAATCAAGACCCAGTCAATAATTTTATTTTGCCAAGTCTACGCCACAGATGGACCACGTCTCATCGCGTCTCAATAAAAGATACCTTGACATAGTTTTGTCGAATATTTTGTTTTGGGTGTAGCAAATCATGAGATTCTTGTGGAACGAAATCACCTACCGGAGAAAAAATGCCAACAACATGTCGCAAAGGCTGACTTATTTCAAAGGGAATCCTTTTGTCGAAAATAATTTTTAGAATACTCAGCTAATTTAAGTCTCAAAAGTACAATAATGGATTTTGTTTTGGCTTAAATTTCCTCAAATTAAGATTTCATGGGTGATATATACATGTCCCAGAGAAAAAAAAAACTAAAGTAACTACGCGTGTTTGAATTTCCATGAGCGAAATTAGTATTTGCTCACAAATTATTGACTTGGAAGATGGAAAAATGATTCGGCAATTCAGTCAATAGGCTACGCTGAATATCATAAACATAAGTTCTCTTATTCTACCTGTAGGCTACATCTTATGGCTTGTGCATTAGCAATTTCTAGCACCGTTATGATGAAACTTACATTTTATATGGTCGTAATTTTTAATTTATGCAAGGCGTATAGCTCCTCCTCACAGAATAAATTTCTGGGTATTGAACATTGAATTATTAATTTAAAGCGCGAATATCTCGTCAGTGCGTGGATAAGTCAATGAGTTTTTTATAATCAGGAAGGTACATTCCATGGATCTGATGCAAAACCAAAACTTGTTCAAAATGGATGTACCCGTCACATTGTTGAATCCCGAAGTACTTCGCAGGCGTTGGGTGCACATCGGCTGATTCTGATGTTCATACAATATCCCTAAATTGTTCGCTTCGAAGTCGTTTCTTCTTCTCAAACCTACGCGAATTTCATCGCTTGGACCTGATAAATTGATGTTTTATCGGTTCCAACCTGATAATTTATCTTATTGAGCATGAGCCGCCGATAAACCGAGCAGTGGCAGCGCGGTCCATCAGTGGCCCATACTTAACAAAATAGGTTTTGGCAAAGAATTTTTCGACTGGTTTAGCGCTGCAACAATTGTAGTACTCTCTAAGGTTGAACTTTGCTATCGACGTCTACAAAATATTTGATGGTTCTTCAAGGAAACCTAACATGAAATGCAGTGATAATTTATTATTATATATTAGCGCGAGTTTTAAAGCCTTGTAGATCAACATGATCAGGAAAGCAGCAAGAAGGCAAGGAATTCTAAAGTTTAGATATTCTCGGAAAAAGCTTCTTGCATAAAACTGTTTGTGACATTGTGGAACCTCCACAGTGAATAGATGCGAATTGGTAGCCAATCGTGTTGACCGATTAAAATTTTGTTCGGGGGAACGAGAGCAGAAAACTCCCTCGAACCATTATAATACCTGTAAAATAAACATAGTGAGGCAACGTTGCGGCGGTGTGTCAAACTTTGCAGGCCGTGAGAAAGTTTAGGGCCAATCATATTGACCACATGCCGTTGAATACGGTCGAGCATGCTAAGAACAGTAACAGCGGTACTGCCCAAAATGTGACAGCAATATTCCATGCTGAGTCGAATCAATGATTTGTACAAATGGAGAATGATTTCGGGAGTGAGATAATGGCGAGCTCGATATAGAGAACCGACTATCATCGAGGCTTGTTTAGCAATACTAGTGATAAATTCATTCCTCATGTTTCCTTATCCTACCTGTAGGCTACGTCGCATAGCTTGTGCATTAGCAATTTCTTGCACCGTTATGATAAAACTTACATGATTTACTCACGTAATTTATCTATGCAAGATGTGTGGCTCCGCCTCTCAAATTAGATTTCTGGGTATTGCAAATTGAACTTGAACATTAATTTAAAGCGCGAATATCTCGTCAGGACGTGGATAAGACCATGTTTCTTTTTTCTATTCCGGAACGTATATTCAATATATGGATCTAATGCAAAACAAAAATTTTTCAAAACTGATGAACCGGCCCCTTGTGAAACGTTGGGAATTCCAAAGTACTTCGCACAAGTAGGGTGAGCATTGACTGATTCTAATGGTCATACAATATCTCTAAATTGTTCACATTGACTTCGTTTCTAATATCTCAAACTTATGCGAAATTCTTCAATTGTCCAGATAAATTGACGTTTTATCGGTTCGAACCATATAATTTGTTGTTTGTTAAGCATGAACCGACGATGGACCATACTTAGCAAAATAGGTTTTGGCAAAGAATTTTGAATCGGCTGGGTTACCGCGACAACAAGGCCAAACTTTGCTGTCGACGTCTACAGAATATTTACTGGTTCTTTAAAGAAAACTAACACGGAATGAAGTGATTATTTTATTTATTAATAACATGAAATCAAAATAATGTTGTTGCAAAAATCTTTCCAGGTTGATATTTTATATTTCTGAAAATCATCTGATGAACTGTTAGATTCCACATCCACTAATTTTCCATAGCCCCGAGTGGAGGTCTTATTAATTCGCCTGAATCTGCTAAAAAAGAGAATACCTGTTATGTGAATAATCAGAATTTTGTGTGATAAGTATTTAGAATAGGACAATCAATTTCCCCCGGGTTTTTCGTTATTTGTAAAACAGAATATTGAGAATTTAAAGCAAAAGCACTTGAGCGCCGATGATTTGGTCTCAAACGCCGGTAAAAGGAAGGCACGCGAAAAGTTAGCGTTTTTTCGCAATTTCATCATACTTTTTACTGATTTGGTCGGACCCCCAACATTTGACATCGGAGTTGTTCGTAACTCCGAACACGTACGACGTTTGTAACTACTACACAACGGGTGTATTCTGCTATTCATGTTTTTTTTATAAAGTACTTTATAAATATTTTTGTACTTACCTTCTCTCATACCATTTGGTGAAGATCGTAGAGATAATGCAAGGACACAAAAGTTCAACAAATACATCAAGCAAATTGTCATCCATATAAACTTCTTCATATTTCTTAAGTAATAGATAGTCACGATTTCTATATCAATATCTATGTAAAATATGTAATTTATCTCCTCTAAAATGGGAAAATAGTATCGTGGGTGGCGATCATACCCAGTCACAATTTTTTTTTATTAAACACCTTTTGCCAAGCGTGCGTCACTGATGGATCGCGCCGCCTAAGCACAGTCAGTCTGTGGGTTATGCTTGACAAAAAGAAATTTCTGATTCAATAAGAGTATTTCAAAATGGCTTGCATTCGTAAAGTTCAGGTACTGCAAATCTGACAAAATTATTTTATATCTTTAAAATACATACAGCCCCACACATACACATGTGCAAACCGTTATGAACGATGTTTTATTTCACTAGTTTCAATATGAACATGGTGTTTTTGTATTTGAACCTGACAAACAGGACAAGGACCTTTAGATCGATGGATATATCATTTTGAAAATAGTTGATGTTTTACCTATAGTTTCACAGATATATGGTTTACTTGATTTAACTTCTGCCTAATTTTCCTTCCGATAGTTGACCTAGTTATCTTACTAGATGAAATAGCTAAATTTACGTAATTTTTAATTAGGTAATTGAATAAAAAAAAAGTTCTATATCATGAAAAGCCAGGAAAATCACATATATTTATTATGAAATTGTTTTTGGAATAGATAATGCGGTGATTTCATTTTTCGAATCGATTTAAAAATCGATTTAAATGCAGCGAAGCGATAATTAACAAGTTTTCATGGTTTTTAATCTTGGTACAACCTAGTTTTAAGAATGGAACTGGGTAATATATTAAACTTTACCCAAAGTTTTCTGATAAATTCTTTTTAATTTACTTAGTTTATAAGTAAAAAGTAGGTTGCAATCACCACTGCGTAGTACCCACCCGATGACTTGAGACTCAGTAAACAAACTTTGACTCAGAACTGCAACATTCAACGTACTGAAGATTGGAATCACGTGATTATCTTTTTCTAATTTTTACTTTTAGTTTCCTGAACCAGGTACCGAATCAAATGTCGATATTTCGAATACCAATTTGCAAATTAGTATAATTTACCTACTTCTCAGTCAATGCTTCATACAGAAAGGTTGTGACTGTTAAAAAACGATACTGACTGGTAAAGTGTTTTGACACCACACGATTTACTGAATATACTCTGTACTTTTTTTCCTATAATTTTCAATACTTCAACCCCAGCTTTGATCTGAAATCCTAAACGTTATGCATCTACCCAGCTTCAATATGTATTAAATCAAAACGCTAACATGATTCAGGAGATACGGATTTTCATCAATGATGTTATTACAGCAATTGTTAATATTCTAATACAATTCAAACTCACAAGGTTTCCCAGAAACTGCATCAGGATATTTCTTTTTTTATTCATGAAGATTAGAGAAGTTAGATTATGTTTGTCACATCACCTGTTTGCTTTGTGCTTCTTTCTGTGATTTGATAACGCAAACTTTGACATTTTAATCTTTAGTAGAATATATATTACTTGATCACTTTTCTAGAAAACATTCTTTTAAGATGCCGATATATAAACTGCTATAAGGAAACACTGGCCAAAACCCCTAAACAACAATCTGGAAATCGAAATTAGGTCAGCGAGATATGAACTTTGACTTTCTTCTATGGAATAAAAAATCTAGCCTGTCGTATACTTTGTCAATTTCTCGTGGATTTACAGTCGTACGTATGGGGTACAGTCGTACAGTTTTGGGGTACAATGCGCTAGGCATGTTTAATAAACTTAGCTAGCTCAATCGGAAAAATCTTAGCTAATAATGTTTTGCTCAAATATGAGCTACTGATGGATCGCGCCGACTAGGCGCAGTGCATTTGTGCCTCATGCTTAAATTTGTATCCCCGCTATGACTAGCGACATGCCTCAATACACAAGCGTTTCGTCGCCCAAAATCTCATGGTTCAAATGTTGGTAATTCAAAATTATTGCGCTGCCCTTGGATTCGCATGAGTTAATTCCAAAATTATACAAATATTTTAGTGTATTAACATTTCATTCTCGAAAAATATGTTTTATTTTGTTTTTCAAAATAAATTTCGTGCGAATATTTTCTTCCAACCGACCCTTTGGTCAACGTATGAGGAATAGTCGTTGCAATAGACTGGGTTAGCGCTGCAACAATCATAGTAATCGCTGAGGTTAAACTTTGCTATCGACGTCGTCTACAAATTATTTACAGGTTCTATAAAGAAAACTTACACGGAATGAATTGATAATTTCATTTATTAATAACATGAAAACTAAATAATATTGTTGCAGGAACCTTTCCCGGTTGATATTATAAATTTCTGAAATTCATCTGATGAACTGTTGGATTCCACATCAGCTAATTTTTCATAGCCCCTTGCGGGGGCCCCATTAATTCTTCTACGTCTGCTAGAAAAAAAGTTTTTCTGTTATATAAATAATCAGAATTTTGTGAAAAGTATTTAGAATGAAACAATCCATTTCCCCCGTTTTTTATCATTATTTTGGAAGCAAATATCGGAAATCTAAAGCAAAAGCAATTGAGCGCTGATGGCGCGCAAAATAAAATACTAATTTTGGAGTATCTTGTCCCTCGTATTTTCACCAGTACAAGTGATATAGCTAAATATTGTAGATATAAATCCGAATCACGCACCACCATTGTCGTCTCTAAGTTGTGACGCAAAGGAAAGCGCAAAAGGCTCTCAAGTACTTTTTTTGAAATACACGACAAAAGTTTAACCAAAATACATATTCCTATTGTATGATTTGGTCACGTTGATAAAAAGAAAACGCGCGAAAAGTTGGCGTTGTTTTTCGCAATTCCATCATACTTTTTGCTGATTTGGTCATACCCCAAACATTTGACATTGGAGTGGTTCGTAAGTCCACACACGTCTATATTACCACATTGAGATGGGTTTGGAACGCTGTAGGCCTACATACAGATTTCCAGGCTCTTCGAAACTGCTTCGGGGAGATGTGAACATCCTTTGATCTACGGGCCAGATTTTAAAAACCACTGCACTAGGCCATCGTGTCCGTGCTATTTAAAATTTTGGCCGTCGTTTGTCAATGCTACATAACGGTTGTATTATGATGCTTTTTTTAAAAGTACTTTGAAAGTATTCGTGGACTTACCTTCTCTCAAACCTCTTGGTGACAATCGTAAAGATGATGCTAGGACACACAGGCTCAATAAATACATCAAGCAAATTGTCATCCATATAAACTTCTGCATATTTCTTAAGTAATAGATAGTCGCAATTCCAATATCAATATCTATATAAAATATATAATTTATCTCCTCTAAAATTGGAAAATAGTATTGTGAGTAGCGAACATACATTTTTTTTATCAAAAGCCTTTTGCCAAGCGTGCGTCCCTGATGGATCGCGCCGCCGAAGCGCGATCAGTCTGTGGGTTATGCTTGGCAAAAACAAATTTCTGATTTGATAAGAATATTGCAAATGGGCTTGAATTCTTCCAAGTTCAGGTACTGCTAATCTTACAATATTGTTTTATTTCCTCAAAAATATATGCAATATTCGCAGTAATAATAATTGCAATAATAATTCTACGCATACACCTCATAAACGATGCTTTATTTTACTAGTTTTAATTTGAACATGGTTAACGAATCGTTGACATCATACAACGTAATGTCTACTCCTTACAATAAACTTTTATTTCTGGGGAACGAGAACATGGTGTTTTCGTATTTAAACCTGGCAAGCTGCACAACGACCATTTGATCGATGGATATGTCATTTTGAAAATAGGAAATAACACCGACAAAAATACGGGTTGAACTAGTTTCCTACCGTTCACCGTTATAATTCGATCCATCAGTGACACATGCTTAACAAAAGATACCTTGTCAAAGATTTTCAAAAATTTTCTTTGGGATAGCAAATTATGAGATTCTCATGGGAGGAAATCATTCTAACAAAGAAAAAATCAATCTAAAAGAATTTTTCTGTAAAATGAATCTACGCAAAGATCTTTCAAAAAGCATTAGCGTTGTGTTTTATTTTTTTCTAAATTGATTCTGATTGGTATCTCAGAAATTCCGATGCACATACTTGAAACGAATGATTGCATGATTGCTTTACTTTTCTGTGCGTTTATGAAAATATATTCTCATTATTTACATTCTCCAGTAACGAAATACATTGAGATAGCTTTTTAATGTTTATGCTTACCTGTGTACTGTATTTGAAAAAATGAGCTCAAGACTCAAGATTTCATTAGTCCTCGCACAAGTAGTCTTACTTTATCATGAGGCATACATCTTATGTCATCAAGTTGTATTTTTAAACTAAAACTTTTTGCCGTTTTGACCGTTTGTGCACAACCAATTGCAACCTTGTTGCACCACAATGATGACCTTTATTCAAAATCGGGCGAAATTCGTGATTTCTTTTCAAATAATCTGATTATTTTCATAATGTGACACTTTACGGGAAAATACAATCAGGAAATTCACATCATACTAACACATAACATAATACAGCAATCCAGTCTACAGGCAACTCTGAATATCAGAAACAAATGTTTCCTTATCGTACCTGTAGGCTACGTCGCATAGCTTGTGCAATAGCAATTTCTTGCACCGTTATGATAAAACTGACATTCTTTTACGGTTGTCATTTTCAATTTATGTAAGATGTGTGGCTCCTCCTCACAGAATAAATTTCTGGGAATTGAACATTGAATTATTGATTTAAATCGCGAATATCTCGTGAGTGCGTGGATAAGACAATAAATTTTTATAATCAAGAAGGTACATTCCATGGATCTAATGTAAAACCAAAACTTGTTCAAAATTGATGAAACCGCCCCATTGTGAAAGGTTGGGAATCCCAAAGTACTTCCTACGAGTTGGATGCACATTGGCTGATTTTAATGTCCATACAATATCCCTAAATTGTTCGCATCGACATCAATTCTTCTCTCTCAAACTTATGCCAATTTCTTCACTTGGCCCGGATAAATTGACGTTTTATCGTTTTCAACCAGATAATTTGTTTTATTATACATGAGCCGCCGATTGACCGCGCATAGACAGCGCGGTCCATCAATCACTCATCCTTAACAAAATAGGTTTTGGCAAAGAATTTTTGGATCGAATGGGTTAGCGCTACAATAATTATAGTAATCGCTAAGATGAAACTTTCTATCGACGTATACAAAATATTTACGGCTTCTTCAAAGAAAACTAACACGGAATGAATTGAAAATTTTATTTATTAATAACATGAAAACAATATAATATTGTTGCAAGAATCTTTCCCGGTTGATATTATAAATTTCTGAAATTCATCTGATGAACTACTTGATTCCACAGCAACTAATTTTCCATAGTCCCTTGCGGGGGTCTTATTAATTCGTCCAAATCTGCTAACAAAAAGTAAAAGTATTTCTGTTATGTGAATAATCAGAATTTTGTGAGAAGTATTTAGAATAAAACAATCAATTTCCCGTTTTTTATCATTATATTGCAAACAAAACATTGAAAAACTAAAGCAAAAGCAATTGAGTGTCTTATCCCTCGTAAATTACATCAGTACATGTGATATAGCTTAATCTTGTAGTTTTAAATCGTAATCACGCACCACCATTGTCGCCTCTAAGTTGAGACGCAAAGAACGCGCAAGAAGCTTTCAAGTAATTTTAGCCAAAATACATATTCCTATTATGTAATATGGTCTCAAACGTCGATAAAAATGAAGGCGCGAGGAAAGTTGGCGTTTATTTCGCAATAACATTATATTTTTTGCTGATTTGGTCGGACCCCTAACATTTGACATTGGAGTGTTTCGGAACTCCGCAAACATCGGCATTACCGCATTGAGATTGGGATTTAGACGCTGTAAGCCTGCATACAGACTTGCAATCCCTTCGAAACTGCTTCGGGAAGACGTGGATTTTCTTTGATCTGCGAGACAGATTTTGAAAAACACCGCACTAGACCATTGTGTTCGTGTTATTTAAAATTTTTGCCGTCGTTTGTCAATGCTACTTTAAGGGTGTATTATGATATTGATGTTTTTTTTATAAAGTACTTTAAAAGTATTCGTGCACTTACCTCATCTCAGACCTCTTGGTGGAGATCGTAGAGATGATGCAAGGACACACAAGTTCAACAAATACATCAAGCAGATTGTCATCCATATAAACTTCTGCATATTTCTCAAGTAATAGATAGTCGCAATTTCAAAATCAATATCTATATAAAATATGGAATGTATCTCAACTAAAATGGGAAAATAGTATTGTGAGTGGCGACCATAGACAGTCACAATTTTCTTTATCAAGCATCTTTAGCCAAGCATGTGTCACTGATGAATCGCGCCGCCTAGGCGAGGTCCGTCTGTCTGGCTTATGCTTGACAAAAACAAATTTCTGATTAGATAAGAGTATTGCAAATGGGCTTGCAATCGTAAAGTTCCAGTACTACAAATCTGAAAAAAATATTTTATATCCCTGAAAATCCACACAACTCTTCGCATACACTAGTGCAAACCGTTATAAACGATGATTTATTTCACTAGTTAATTTGAACATGGCTGGCGAATCGTTGGAATCATACAACGTAATGTCTACTTCTCCTTACAATAAACTTATATTTCTGAGTAACGAGAACATGGTGCTTTTGTATTTAAACCTGGCTGCACAACGACCATTTGATCGATGGATATGTCATTTTGAAAAGAGGAAATAACACCGACAAAAACACTGTTGACCGTTCAGGGTTATAATTCGGGCACATCAATATAACCCACGCCAACAGTCGAATTTGGACACAAAGAAAAATGAAATGATGTCATTCAATAGTTTATATTTTACTATGTAACGATATTTTCACAAAACTAAGGTAAAGGATCACTGCTTGACATATTTCAATTTTCAAGGCTACGTAGTAGCGCAGGCAGTTCTAGGTAAAAGTACCGAGTTTATCTATCATACCAAATTGAACAAGTTTTATTCAAAATGCGTTTACCTACATGGATATATGGTTTTCTTGATTCAACTCCTACCGAGTTTTCTGTTTGACATTTTACCCAGTTATCTTACTGGATAAAATAGGTAAATTTACCTAATTGTTAATTAGGAAACTGATTTAAAAAAAAATTATATATTACTAAAACCGGATAAATCATATATTCATGGTAAAAATGTTTTGGAAATAGAAAATTCTGTGAGTACATCCCTGAAATCTATTTAACAAAAAACACGCCTTAAATGCAGCGAAGCGACAATTACCTAGTTTTCCTGGTTTTCAATCTTTGCATTACCTGGTTATAAGAATGAGAATAGGTAATCTATTAATACTTTACTCCCAGTTTTCTGGTAAATTCTTTTCAATTTACCTAGTTTATAAGTAAAAACTAGGATGCAATCACCACTACATAGTACCCGATGACTAGAGGATCTGTAAACAAACTTTGACTCGTAACTGCAACATGTAACGTATTGAAGATTGGAATCACATGGTTATCTTTTTCTTATTTTTAATTTTAGTTTCTTGAAGCAGGTACCGAGTCAAAAGCCTAAAAGAGCCTAAAAGGAACCAACTAACGACCACTTGATAGCAAAGAGTTACTAAAAGATTTAGTCCGAAGTCCTAAACGGTATTTAATCTGCCCAACAACATTATGTATTAAATCAAAAGGCTGACATGATTCAGGATACTGATTCCCATTAATGTTAATATAGCAATTGTTAATATTCCAATACGATTCAAACTTCCTTCCCCAGAAACTGCATCCAGATATTTCTTTTTCTTTCATGAAGATTAGAAAAGTAAGATTATGTTTGACAATTTATGTTTTGATTTTTGCTTCTTTCTGTGCTTTGATAACGTAAACTTTGACATTTTATTCCCCAGTAGAATATATATTACTTGATCTCTTTTCCAGAAAACATTTTGTTAACATGGCATTAATTGCTACAGGTGGAACACTGGCCAAAACCCCCAAACAACACTCTGGTAATCGAAATTAGGTCAGCGAGATATAAACTTCGACTTTATTCTATGAAATCAGAATTCTAACCTGTCGGATAATTTTTTTTATTGTTTGTTGATTTGCTGTCGTACGTGTGCATTGTGTGCAGTTCTGGGGTACAAACTTAGAACAAACTTGGATATCCCAATCGGAAAAGTCTTAGTCAAAAATGTTTTGTCCAGTGTGAGCTACTAATGGATCGCGCCGTCGAGACGTAATCCATTTGCGCCTCATGCTTAACAAAATAATATGTTTGATCAAGCTATAAAATACGCATTTACCATGGTATCCATACTGCTTCCGTCTAGCGACATGTCTCCGTCCACAAACGCTTCGCCTCCCAAAAACGCATTGTCAAAATGTTGGTATTTCAAAACATTTGCGCGGCCCTAAAATTCACATGTGAGTAAGTTCCAATATTTGTAAAAATACCTCAGTGTCGTAACATTTCATTCTCGAAAAATCTGTTGTATTTGGTTTTTTAAATTAAAATTCGTTGCGAAAATTTACGAAGAATACTCAGGAAATTTTAGTCTCAAAAGTAATATAAGGCCTTTCGTTTTGAAATAAACTTGCTTAAATTAAGATTCCATGGGTGTCAAATGTATAACCCAGAAAAAATTAAAGCTAGTGTGCATGTTTGAAATTCCAATAAAGGAATTACGATTTGCTCACGGGGGAAAAAGTGTATGTATAATCGATACTGTTACAAAAAGAGTCTGGCAAAAGAGGATGTCACAAGCTGGTATAACTGCACCTCGGCGGTGGGATAATATATCAAAAATGACTTATGATAAACCGCAAATAAATTTGAGGATTGCTTCCTATATGTGTTATGTTCCGAGTCCCATGCTTAACAATGTTGTTCTTTTGCCCGACAACAGCAATATATGGCCTGTGGCGATGAACAGAGCATTCAATTTTTTTTTACAGAAATTCACTGTGCCGCCATGTTAAAGTGCAGTGCTGTATACTTTAGAATTGTCCTAACGTAGTCCCGTTTTGAAAAAGGGACTAAAGAAACATCGCCAGTGTTTTGTGTTGTTAATTCTGGCAACATTTGTTGTGTTGTTCATAACACTGTTAATTGTGACGTGTCCATCGCACCACGTGCTTGTTGTTGATTGTTTAATAAACGTCAGTCTGGACTGGACCTCGAAGAGGTTGTTAGTGGTTCTGTTGTCTGCTTAGGAGTGGGGAGTCTTGGCTATTTACTGGCGCAAGGAAATTTTAGATGATTTTATCATCATTGCCCATAAAAGATATACTTTCTCCGCTATATTTCAGTGTTTTCTATATTATGCACTTGTAATACATTTTGTAGGAGCTCGTAGCCATATATGTGGTTCTATCTTGCTTAAAATGTATATCAATAGAAATGTGCGCAGTTCATTAGTCGCTCAACAATTTGCCAAATTTATAACAATAAATCACACTCTTCCCAAGTTATGACATTTTTGGTTTAGTAGTGGACTGTTCATAAGCCGGATTCAGCTAGAGTCAAACCAACTTGGACCGAGATGCCAAAGTGCTAACCGATATGCTTGTTACGGAACATCATGCTGACTGCCCAACTCTCGTCGATGGTTACATGAACCGTTTTCTACCGCTTCTGTTTTCAGTAATTTTGAAAGATGTACGTACTTACCCACGTTCAAACCATTTGCAGGAAATCGTTGTGAAAAAGCAATGACACATAGACTCAGTAAATACATCAGGTAAACTGTAATACATATCAGCTTTCGCATATTTTAACGTTTTTACGTGATTATAATAGTTTAGTCGCAATTCCCAGTTTCAATTTCTTTAAAAAATGAGTGAGAATTTTCTCTGGTGAAATATAGAAGAAAAGACGATAGAACGTGTCATCGATAACGTCGATTAATGTTATTAAAAATCAATCAAACAAAAATCCCTAAAGTAATAGTATTATAAAGGGGCATGTACGCACAATCGTAGAATACTGCGGATGAGCAAAGAAAGATAAATGTTTTATAATATTATCCGGGAAGATATTGAAATAATTTTTGCCACAAGTCAAAAAATGAGTGTGCATCTTTACCAATTGGATTAGTAGCCCGATGCATACCCTGACTTATTCACCGGAGAGCGATGGGAACGATAAAGCCAGCAATCAATACGAGTGTGGAAAAATAAGAAACCTATCTATCAGTTTCAATTCAAAAATGACAAGATGATAAAGAGCGCCATTCTGAAAATAGGAAATAGCATTGACGATTGATCCGGATTTCTGTGGTAAGCTGCAATAATTGAGGCACGTTCATTTTAAAATTGGTTCAAACTTCAATTTAAATTTACGCCAGGAAAGTTTGCCCATAGCAACTGGGAAAGTTTGCACATAGCACCAAAGTGAACTAATCAACGAATATTGATGACGCCAACAGTCTAATTTGAACAGAGATAAAATATCATATTCTAACTCAGTCATATCTACCAACCTGTCTATCCACTTTGGTGCCAATTGCACAAAATGTGCCTCCCCCCGCCCCAAAATTACAAAAAGAAGAAGTTGATAATATTTAGAATGAAGTAAAATTTTATTTATACATCGTGTTAAAAAAATTGGAAAGAATTGTAGTATATACTGGGGATGTACCGATGTATCGGTATCGATTATTTTGGGAGAATCGGTGTCAGTATCGGCAGCAAAATAGCCGAATGTTTGTAATTTTGGAAAAATTGCTCTAACCGAGGCCTAAATCAGATCCAAAAAGATCGGTATCTGCTCATTTGGCAGTATCGTCATCGGTAGCGGCAAAAAAGTGGTATCGGTACATCTCTAGTATACCAAAAGTGGGCGCAAAATGATTAAGAAAGTATATACGAAAAGGTTGTGTTGTTTGAAAAGCGTCTGAAAAGTTGTTTTTAAAGAAATTAAAACTGGGAATTGCGACAAAACTATTATAATCACGTAAAAACGTTGAAATATGCAAAAGCTATGTATTACAGTTTGTCTGATGTATTTACTGAGTCTATGTGTCATTGCTTTTTCACAGCGATTTCCTGCAAATGGTTTGAATGTAGGTAAGTACGTACATCTTTCAAAATTACTGAAAACAGGAGCGGTAGAAAACGGTTCATGTAACCATCGACGAGAGTCGGGCAGTCAGCATGATGTTCCGTAACAAGCATATCGGTTAGCACTTTGGCATTTCGGTCCCAGTTGCTTTGACTCTAGCTGAATCCGGCTTATGAACCCAAGTCCACTACTAAACAAAAAATGTAATAACTTGACCAGACTCGACTTGGGAAGAGTGTGATTTATTGTTATAAAGATTGCCAAATTGTTGAGTGACTAATGAACTGCGCACATTTCTATTGATATACATTTTAAGCAAGATAGAACCACACTACGAGCTCCTACAAAATGTATTACAAGTGCATAATATAGAAAACACTGAAATAGAGCGAATATATTTGCGGTTTATCATAAGTCATTTTTGATATATTATCCCACCGCCGAGGTGCAGTTATACCAGCTTGTGACATCCTCTTTCGCCAAAATCTTTTTGTAACAATATCGATTACATATACACTTTTTCCCGCGTGAGCAAATAGTAATTCCGTTATTGGAATTTCAAACATGCACAGTAGCCTTAATTTTTTCTGGGTTATACATTTGACACCCATGGTATCTTAATTTAAGCATATTTATTTAAAAACGAAAAGTCTTATGTTACTTTTGAGACTAAAAAAAGTATTTTAAAAATCGTTCTCGAGAGATTTCTTTTGAAACAAGTCAGCCATTACGACATGTTTTTTCCATTTTTTTCTGGTAGAATGATTTCGTTCCATGATAATATCATGATTTGCTAAAAAAAAATATTTTGATGAGACGTGGTTCAACTGTGGCGCATACTTGGCAAAATAAAATTATTGACTGGGTCTTGATTTGACCATTAAATACTAAATATTTTAATGGCAGCAATATCTTTTTTGTCAGGTTTAAAAGAAAAAATATTTCCCGGCGTGCCAAAGTGGGTGCAAAATGATTAAGAAAGTATATACGAAAAGGTTGTGTTGTTTGAAAAGCGCACTTATTGCGTTATCGAAAATTGTATCATAAAATGTCGTGTTTTAGATTTCAATATCTGGTAAAACTATTTTAGGAAGAATTATTTATTTACCTTATTCTCCTTTAAAACCATGTGATTGACCTGGTAGTAGTGATGGTTCAAGGACGCACAGACTCAGCAAATACAACACAAATTTTGATCCATATCCTATTTTGTATCATTTTTGCTTGTTTCATATTTTCACGTAGGTTGCTGTCGCAATGCAACGCTTGTTGTTATTGTTATTATTATTATTAATAGCAGTATTGACAAATATACTGACAGTAAGTTTGATTTTGACTCTGGAAGATTGAATTTTCCCAGACCCAGCACAATGCCAACTGCAAGACGTTGACAAATAAACCTACTTTTCATAAAACAGGAATGTGTCAGCACGAGCAAACATGAAATTCATGCGAATGCAACAGAGAAATTTTTTTTATCTTATAAAATATGTTGATCCACAAACATGACCCCGTACGATATTTGGGATCTTGACACGAACTTGAAATAAAATACTGATGGTAAGAGCTTACGTAACAATGTGAATCTTCAAAGATAAAACAAAGACAAAAACTATACCCATCTACTGTGAACTATCCTATAGTATGCTATGGTAGGATACATAAACCTCAGAATGTGGCATTCAAGTCATCAACATCAACATGGTTAACTTATCTAACTCTATTTAGCATATATCAGATTACATTTTCACTGTAACTCTAAATGCTTTAAAATCTACGTATTTTAACAATAACTTCACTTGAATATCTATTTGAAATAAAACTATTGAATCGACCAGTCAATGATGGGCTGTCGCTGGAGCGCATCGCCGAAGTGCGGCCCATAAATGTCCTATAATAGGGAGGGCGTAATGTCTCGTTGTATTTCAAATAAATATTTATTTCTCCTCACATGCGACAAAATATATTCCGCGTCTCCATCGAATTTCAATAAAACAATATATATCACCTCAAATATATCACCATGCATATTTTTAATTTTTCTTCCATCTTTGTAGTGTGACTTGATAAAGTAGACTATAAAATTTATTATTTTTACATAAAACATGCAATACTCATTCTTTAATTATTTGCTGAATGAAAAGCACTTAAATCCACAAGATTTTATATTTTAATAATGTAATATGAAAAGCAACATAATTTATCAATTAAGTCTATCGTCGCCAGATTCGACTCCAAATAACTTTGCAAAGTCCTCATACGATCTTTTACCTAAAAAACAAAAATAATGTTATTCATAATTACAAGAATTCTTATCATAATATTTCGTTATCGAAGCTTGCAACAAAAAATGACGTATTCAAGATCTTAATATTCAATAAAAATATTTTAGGAGAGTTATTTATTCACCTTGTCTCAAACCAGTCGGTGGTCTTTGGGGTGTTGGAGATACAAGAACACACAGGCTCAGCAAATACAGCAAAGAAATTGTGATCCATACTAGTTTCTGCGTGTTTCTTGTTTGTTTCATACTTCCACGTAAGTTGTTGGCATTTCTAATATATATATATTTGTATAACATGATTTATGAGCTGATATTGTATCGAAAACAGTATAATGAGAAAATAACTTATTCAATTGAATATTCTACAAGCAAAGAAGCAGCAATGCGCTAAGTGTCAGTAATTAGGTTGGGGGATACGGAGCGCACTATCGACTGCAAGACGGTGACTCATCCACCTTTTTTAAAAATAAAAAAGAGCATTAAGGTGTCAGCGCGCGCAAGTATGAAATTTCAATGCATATAAACCGAGAAAAATCAAATCCCTTTATCACTTTGTTGACCAATAACCATGACCCCATACAATATTTATGGACTTACTACTGTAGTTTGAAATTGAATGCTGATGGAAAGGGCATGCAGAAAATTGAGTATGAAACTATCCCATAAACTTTTTCAGAGCCAAATAGGAAATGCATTTCATAAAACAGTTAAACGAAGGAAATACATTCTCTGCACCAACGTCCAATCTGCACCCACGTCATAAAGAAAATTGAAAATAACAGAAACAAAAATTTAATTGATCTAGTGGGGGGCTGCTACGTTAGTATGAATAACTATGTCTGAACATCGATCTCGATAAACTAACCTACCTCCCAACTGATGTCTACTTAATAGCGAAGAGCTACTAAAAGATGAAGTACCAGCAACTGCACTCTAAGGAAATCATTTCAAACGGAACTGAACCGCCATGGTGAAGTTCGGTGAGTGGTATCTGCCCTGGCCGATGATAAAACCGATGGCCAATGGTATGTTATTAAATGTGTACCCTAAAATTTATTAAGCAATCAGTCTTTTTATTTCTCTTTTTAATCAAGAATTACTTCGGACTCATGCTATACAGTAATCAGTTTTTAGAATATCAAACTTAATACGCAGTTGAAAATACACTAGATCTTGGATGGCAGGAACTTTCATCTTGTGTAGCGTAAACTTTTATCAACATGCTCACATTTGAATTCTCACTGGTTTATACGTCGACGTTCGCAAAATATTTCATGGTTCTTTATTGGAGAAAAGAACATAGAACCGAATGATTGTTTAAATTATCGCTAGCTTGAAAATGATAGAAATTATATAGTAGAAAGCGTTCCTGCTTGTTTACGAATCTATATCTAATAAAATGACACATTTTTCCTTGAATATAGGCTACCGATTTTCTACTATTCATGTTTTCTAAAAAGTGATAAGTAAAGATAAGAAGATACCGAGACCGAGCAAGGTCATCGAACAAATTATGATCCCAATCCTCTTCCGCATATTTCGTATATGATATAAATTCTTCTCCTAAGACTATATCATATACTTGCCACTCAATATCAGTATATTTACAAAATACGTAAGTTAACGTTACACTAAAAACGAAAACAACAAATAGTAACACCGCCGGGAGGGTATTACAAAAATGATAGGATAAACAAATGTAAAGTACCACGTATGCGATATGAAAAGTCATTTATTAATATCTATCTTCAATGATAAGAAATCTTTTTTCCGTGGAAAAGAATGGATACACCTCCCTCCATAACTGCAAGATCTTGTCAAATAGATATCAAAAACAGTAAACCAAACTGCGAGAAGAAGAGAATATAAAACCTATTCAAGAGTTCAATACAACCATGCCCGGAGAGAATTCAAGGAACGCCAGGTCATATTTATTTTGATATATGAAATAAACACTAACAAATACAAGATTGATCTGGATTATTTCACAGGTACATGGTTACACATGAACCAGGTTTATGCACTGGGAAAAAATGAAAAATATGCTAAGCCAAAATCCTTCACTCCGACTCGGTACTGGCATCTATCTGCACGAGAAGTCGTGGACACGTGGTTCGCCATATAGTTAACCTGTAATATCTCTCTCCTCGCCCGCAAAAAAATTATCAAAAAAATTATTTTGTCAAGCATAAGTCTCTGATGGACTGCACCTCGGCTACATAGTTCATCAGTAACCCAAAGTTATCAAAACAGGCTCTAATAGAGACAAGTTGTAACTCATGCGGAGTGCAGAAGGTAGGGGTCGGAGAACAATGTGAACAACTTAACATGAAGGAAGGGCCGAATAAAATGGATCTGTCAAAGTTAACAAAAGAACTGTTTAATTCCAAGTTCAGCTGTTGCCACCATCAGTGCTTGTAGCAAGTTTTGTTGCGTTTTTGCTTTAGTTTCTGCGTACAAATAACTTCTTTCAAATAGTGTTTAAATAGGGGATATTAGGTGGAACATGTTTACAATTCATGCTGTTATTTTCCGTAAATAAAATGACGATAATAGTCGCTTTGTTGTTAGAAAATTGTATTATTTTGAAACCTTGGTGATGAAGGGAATGAATGTTCCTTAAGCTCCCCCCTTCAAAACATTATTTAAAACTTTGTAGGAATCTTTCGAGTCCAATATCTGGCCATTGATTTTAGATTTCCTTGATTGAATATACTTAACAATAGCAGAGTCTAATACACATTTAGTTGTTTCGTTTCTTCCGAAATATAACACAGTTTAAGAATATTCCTGAAATTAAATTATTAGTTTAATTCGTACATCGCCAGAAATTTGACTGATAAACATTATATCTATGGCCTATCCTACTGGCTTGCTTAGGCAAACGTGGTCGTGGTCAGATGCGTCATTTGCAAAGATATATATTAGTGGTGGCCATTGTAAGTAAAAGTTGGCCTATTCTACCTAGTTTAATTTCAAAGTACTTTACCTGGTTTCACGGATGCCTGATTTACCTAGTTTAACTTTTACGAGTTTTCGGTTTGTAGTTTTACCTAGTTAATTTACTAGGCATAATAGGTAAGTTTACCTTTTTAACTAAGTAGTTGAAATATTAACTCGGCAACTGTTTCAAAAAACTAGGTATCTGGTTCGAAAAACTAGGCTAATCAAACATTCGTTGTTGAAATGTTTTTGAAATAGACAATTCGGTGATTCCAAACTTCAAATCTATCAAAAAGCGTCTTAAATGCAGCATAATTACGATTACCTACTTCACCTGGTTTTTAATCCAGGGACTATCTAGTTTCGAAAGAGAAACTAGGTTACCTTGTAATGCTCTACCTAGTTCTCTGATAAATTCGTTTAACTTTATCTAGATTTAGTGAAAACTAGGTTGCCATCACTAATATATATTCTGAGAGTGTGGGCAAAAGAAAGGCGGATGTAGACAGCCATTCCGTGGCTGTATCTCAAAGAATTCTCGCGAAGGAAGTCATACCAAAATCCAAACATAAGATTTGAGATTTTTTGAATAGGGATTGTATTTAGTTTACCTCATACCTACAGAATATCCTGGGTAAAATATTTCCCCGTGTAGAGCTGAATGTCATAGAGGTAATAAGCTCATCATACGTCGAATTTCTATTCCTATTGATGAAATTTCAGAAAATCATGCCTGAGTTAAAGCAGCATGCAGAAATAATCCAGATCAATCTTGGATTTGTTTGTGTTCATTTCCTTTTTTCGAAACAAATATGACTTGAAGTTCTTTGAATTGTCTCAGGTCGTGGTTGTATTGAACTCTTCAATAGGTTTTATATATTCTCTCATTCTTGCAATTTGCCCGATTTAAGGTTTACTGTTTTAGTTCTCTGTTTCATAAGACCTTATAGTTATGGAGGGAGCTGTATTCTTACTTTTCGACTGAACAAAAAAAATTATTTCTCATCATTGGAGATATTCTTGAATGATTTCTTAAATGATCTTTCTTGTTCCATTCGTGATACTTTACATTTGTTTATCCTCTCATCGGTGATGCTATTACTTGGTTTCGAGTTACCGTATCTATTTTGTAAAGATACTGATATTGAGTCGCAAGTATATGATATAATTAGAGGTGAAGTATTTGTATCATATAAGAAATAGACGGAAGAGGATTTGGATCCTAATTTTTTCGTTGTCTTTGCTTAGTCTTGGTATCATTACTTCAAAATCCTCAAAAAGGTTTAACAGAAAGATGGTTCCTGAATCTTTCGCAAAGTCACTTTTTAGAAAACGTTAATAGTAGAGATTCAGTGGCCTATATTCAAGAAACGATGTCTCATTTTATTAGATATACATTCGCAAACTCCTACTATACCATTTGTATCATTTTCAAGCTGGAGATAATTTAAACACTCATTCGGTTCTATGGTACTTCTCTTTAAAAACGAACCATTAAATATTTTGCGGACGTCGACGTATAGTTTAACTAGTGCGAATGCAAATGGGAGCACATTGGTGCAAATTTACGCTATCCAGGATCAAAGTTGCTGCTATCCTAGGAATTGGTGTATTTTCAACTGAGTATAAAGTTTGATAGTTCTAAAAACAGCCAAACATTTCAAAATTTTTCGGTATTTTGGTGACTTTTTATTATATTTTTTGCCAATTTTATCGTGCCCTGTTGTCAAATCGATACACAGCTATTTCGTTATTGTTCAGCGCTGCTCTAATTTATAAAACAAATAGGTTTTTGCTTTAGTTTCAGCGTACAAATAACTTCTTTCAGATAGTGTTTAAATATGGGATATTAGGTGGAACATGTTTACAATTCATGTTGTTATTTTCCGTAAATAAAATGACGATAATAGTCGCTTTGTCGTTAGAAAACTGTATTATTTTGAAACCTTGCTGATGTGAAGGGAATGAATGTTCCCTTATGCCCCCCCCCCCCCCCCCCCCCCCCCCCCCCCCCTTCAAAACATAATTTAAAACTTTGTAGAAATCTTTCGAGTCCAATATCTGGTCGATGATTTTAGACTTCCTTGATTAAATATACTTAACAATGGCAGAGTCTAATACACATTTAGTTGTTTCGTTTCTTCCAAAATATAACACAGTTTGAAATTATTCCTTAAATTAAATTATTAGTTTAATTCGTACATCGCCAGAAATTTGACTGATAAACATTATGTCTATGGCCTATCCCACTGGCTTGCAGTAGGCAAACGAAAAAACGTGGTCATGGTCATATACGTCATTTGCAAAGATATATATTAGTGGTGGCCATTGTAAGTAAAAGTTGGCCTATTATACCTGGTTTAATTTCAAAGTATTTTACCTGGTTTCACGGATGCCTGATTTACCTAGTTTAAATTTTACGAGTTTTCGGTTTGTAGTTTTACCTAGTTAATTTACTAGGCATAATAGGTAAGTTTACCTTTTTAACTAAGTAGTTGAAATATCAATTCGGCAACTGTTTCAAAAAAGTAGGTACCTGGTTCGAAAAACTAGGCTAATCAAACATTCGTTGTTGAAATGTTTTTGAAATAGACAATTCGGTGATTCAACTTCAAATCTATTAAAAAGCGTCTGAAATGCAGCATGAATACGATTACCTACTTCATCCGGTTTTTATCTAAGGACTATCTAGTTTCGAAAGTGAAACTAGGTTACCTTGTAATGCTTTACCTAGTTCTCTGATAAATTCGTTTGACTTTATCTAGATTAAGTGAAAACTAGGTTGCTATCACTATTTTGCGAAGGAAGGCATTCTCAAAATCCAAACATAAGATTTGAGATTTTTTTAATAGGGACTGTATTTAGTTTACCTCATACCTACAGAATATTCTGGGTAAAATATTTCCCCGCAAGTGTAGAGCTGAATGTCATAGAGGTAATAAGCTCATCATAGGTCGATTCCATCATTTGGATTCCTTTTGATGGGATTTCAGAAAATCATGCCTGAGTGAAGCAGCATGCAGAAATAATCCAGATCAATCTTGCATTTGTTTGTGTTTATTCCTCTTCCAAAACAAATATGACCTGAAGTTCTTTGATTTCTCTCAGGTCGGGATTATATTAAACTCTTGAACAGGTTTTAATTCTCTCATTCTCGCAATTTGCTCGATTTAAGGTTTACTCTTTTAGTTCTCTGTTTGACAAGATCTTACAGTTATGAAGGGAGATGTATTCATACTTTTCGACTGAACAAAAAAAAATATTTCTCATCATTGGAGATATTCTTGAATGACAGAAAGATGGTTCCTAAATCTTTCTCAAAGTAACATTTTAGAAAACTTTAATAGTAGAGATTCAGTGGCCCATATTCAAGAAAAGATGTTTCATTTTATTAGATATACATTCGCAAACAACCGGGCACGGCTGCTACTATATCATTTGTATCATTTTCAAGCTAGAGATAATTTAAACAATCATTCGGTTCTATGTTACTTCTCTTTAAAAATGAACTATTGAATATTTTTCGAACGTCGACGAATAGTTTAACCAGTGCGAAAGCAAATGTGGGCATCTTGGTGCAAGTTTACGCTACCCAGGATCAAATTTGCTTCTATCCAAGGAACTGGTGCATAGTCAACTGAGTATAAAGTTTGATATTTCTAAAAACAGCCAACCATTTTAAAATTATTTGGTATTTTGGTGACTTTTTATTATAGTTTTTGCTAATCGTAACGTGCTCAGTTGCCAAATCAGTACACAGCTATTTTGTTCTTTTTCAGTGCTGCTTCAATTTAAACAACAAATGTGTTTTTGGTTTGTGAACTATAAAACATCTTAAAACGGTTAAAAATGAGTTTTTTTTAAACAGAACCATCTTTAAAAGAATTCGATTCAAAATTATTTCGTTAGAAATTCCATTCGAAAAACATTCGCAACTTGCATTCCTATTAACGATATTATTGATACAATTGAACATCAAGCTACCAAACTTATAGAAATATATTAATTTACAAATGGTATTTAGTGTATTCGAACGTGGCAACTTAGCAGGCCGATCCTGTGGGTCGGGAAATTGTGTTAGAGTTTAAACAAGGTGAGTTTCTCAATTTGGACGAGTTTGTGAATTGAAACATCACAAACATTAAGCTATAAACGAGATCGATCAGTGATTCATACTTTACAAAACATATACGATTCGAAGGGGGGCGCCACGCTCCTTCCTAAATACGCTAGTGCTCTGAAAAAAATGTTAAATTTAACATGTCTTTGGCTTTCAAGTATTTTTAATACGTATCTGAAACTGAAAAAAAAATTGCCGAAAATACATGAACATCTAAGTATATTGTCGGGCCTAACTATTTTGACCAAGATGAACCCTTCTGTAAATCGAACGACATTCGTATTAATGAAAAAATATTTACTTTGCTCTAACCGAGGCCTAAATTCGGTTTTAAAATATTCAACTAAGGCTCATTTGAATGACAATAGGCTGCTACCAAAAGGAAGCATCAGTCGGCTCAACGCAGTCCTCGAAATATCAAACCTTATGTAAAAAAGTAAATCATCAGCCTACTTAGGGATGGATTGTTAAACTTGTTATAGATTGCTAATCTTATGTTCCTTTCCTACGACCTTCGGGTCTTCAATTTTGATTACTGAAAAAGTTCTTAACACGCCTAGGTATACAATTCTCAGATTGAAGGTTGGAAATGATTTGGGCAATTTAACTCTATGAATATAGACTTAAGGATTGCGCAAACATACTTCAAAAAAAGGTTCAAATATATACTCGTTTTTGTGACTTGGCGGATTTTTTCCAATCAAAATTTTTATTCAGTCGGAAACTAATTTGATTGCCTGTTGTTCTTCATTGCGTGTTTTAATGCTGACGTTAATTTTGGATGTGTGTTTCTTTGCAATTAGTTCTTTTACAGAGAATTTTACAGAACTTTTTCGAAAAATTTTAACTCTGAAAATGTACTTCGAGCATATTTGAAGGCATTTGTGATGAGTATCGGTATCGGAGGGTATCGGCAATTTTGAGTATCGGTGGTATGGGTGTCGGCTCATTTTGCAGTATCGGTATAGGCAAAAAGTGGTATCGGTACATCTCTAGGGGCAACTAGTTCAGCCTTATTTTTGTCGGTTACATTATCATGTCCGTATTGTATCGGTAAACGGTAGAAAACCAGTCCAACCGTATTTTTGTCGGTGTTATTTCCTATTTTCAAAATAACATATCAATCGATCAAATGATCGTTGTCCAGCTTGCCAGGTTTAAACACAAAAACACCATGTTATCATTCCCCAGAAATATAAGTTTAATACTTATAATACTATTTATTACTACATTACGTTGTATGATATCAACGATTCGCCAAACATGTTCAAATTGACAATCTTGCACATGTGTATGCGAAGAGTTGCATATATTTTTAGAGATATCGAATAATTTTGTCAGATTTGCAGTAGTTGAACTTTACGAATGCAAGCCCATTTGCAATACTCTTATCGAATCAGAAATTTGTTTTTATCAAACATAACCCCCAGACAAACGGCGCCTTGGCGGCGCGATCAATCTCTGACTCATGCTTGGTAAAAGATATTTGATAAAAAAAATTGTGACTGGGTATGATCGCGCCACTCACAATACTATTTTCCCATTTTACGTGAGATAAATTAAATATTTTATATAGATATAGATATAGAAATTGAGAATATCTAATACTTAAGAAATATGCGGAAGTTCATATGGATGACAATTTGTTTGATGTATTTGTTGAGCCTGTGTGTCCTTGCATTATCTCCACCACCCCCACTAAGGGATTTGAGAGAAGGTAAGTACACGAATACTCTCAAAGTACTTTATGTAAACACGAATAGCAGAATAATCCCTTTATGTAGCATTGACAAACTACGGCCAAAATTTTAAATAACTCAGACACGAGGTTCTCAAAATCTGGTCCGTAAATCAAAGGATGTCCCCATCTCCCGGAAGCAGTTCCGGAAGGCCAGAAAATCTGTATGCAAGTCTACAGCGTCTAAATCCCTATCTCAATGTGGAAATTATGATTTGTGGGGAGTTACGAACCAATCCAATGTTAAATGTTGTGGGTCCGAACCAATCAGCAAAAAGTATGATAGAATTGCGAAAAAACGCTGATTTCTCGCTTGCCTTCCTTTTTGTCGGCGTTTGAGACAAAATCCTATAATAGGAATGTGTATTTTGGCTAAAATTTTGCCGTATATTTTTAAAAATTACCTGAAAGCTTCCTGTGCGTTCCTTTGCGTCACAAGTTAGAGGCGACAGTGGTGGTGTGTGATTCCGATCTAAATCTACAAGATTCAGCTATATCACATGCTCTGGTGGAAGATACGAGGTTCAAGACGCTACAAAATTACGATTTTATTTTGCGCCATCAGCGCTCAATTGCTTTTGCTTTAAATTTTCAATATTTTGTTTCCAAAATAATGATATGAAGCGGGGGGATATGGATTGTTTTAATCTAAATACTTGTCACAAAATTCTGATTATTCACATAACAGAAATACCTTTCAGATTCAGACGAATTTATAGGACCTCCAGGGACTACGTAAAATTAGCTGATGTGGAATCCAGCAGTTTGTCAGATGAAGTTCAGAATTTTTTCTGCAACAAAATTATTTTGTGTTCAAGTTATCAATAAATGAAATTATCATTTCATTCCGTGTTAGTTTTTCTTAAAGAACCAGTAAATATTTTGTAGACGTTGATATTAAAGTTTAACCTTAGCGATTACTATAATTGTTGCAGCGCTAACCAAGTCGAAAAATTCTTTGTCAAAACCTATTTTGTTAGGTATGGGCCACTGATGGCAGCGCGGTCCATCGGCGGCTCATGCTTAATAAGACAAATTATCTGGTTTTAACCGATAAAACGTCATTTCATCCGGGCCAAGTGAAGAAATTCGCATTCGCATAAGTTTGAGAGAGAAGAAATTACGTCGATGCGAACAATTTTGAGATATTGTATGAAAATCGGAATCAGCCAATGTGCACCCAACACGTGCGCAGTACTTTGAGATTCCCAACGTTTCACAATGGGACGGATTCAGCAATTTTGAAAACGTTTTGGTCATGGAATGAATAAGAGCTAAGAATAAGAGATACCTTCCGAGGCCTTTGCAAATATTTTTCATGACACACCTTTTCGAAAACGGTGATATTATTCAGTATGTCGGTATTTTTCAATTCCACGGCCGATAGTATAGAATTTTTGCTTTCACAAACTCTGATCACTTTCCTTCTGCATGAAAATGAACTTTATTTCACAGTATGCAATGAACATGGACATAGTTGGTGGATGAAGCCGCCATCAGCTGCGCTCATTTGAACCCCCGTGCGCCAGCAGGTGTCCAGCAAGCCTCCCGTATATAATCATCTATCAAGGGATTCGAACCTTCGTCAGGACGATCAGAGATGCGTCGCTCGAAGCGTATTACGACCCAAACGGGAGGAGTAACGAAATCGTTGCCTTTGTTGCCGATAGTATCAGTCACTGTCTTTGGAAATGAAGGAAGTGCAATGGCCATACTATCGCTGTGTATGATTCGATCTAGCAAATTAATAAAAATAATAAGGTTCAGCGCAGAAAAGCATTTCCCGTTATTTTAACTCTTGAGCTAAATTGTTAAATTTTTGCCTCTTCCAACTTTACTAATATAGTTGGCAAATAAACTTTCTGATTAAGTTGAGTGCTGCTTTGTTCAAGTTGAAGTTCTCAAAAAAGCTTAGTATATTCGTATTTTTTAAGGGGAAATGCAACGAATAAAACAAATTTTACTTTTGCAAATGAAATATTCAATAATGGCATTATGCCATTCATGAGTAATTGTACAAAGGATACAGTGTGATGACAAAATAAACGCCGGTGGTTTAAATATATCTCTAAAAATGGAATTTTAAAACGATGAGATAATCATGAATATTGACAATAATTATTGGAAACACAAAGGAATTTCTCACGTTTAATTATAGACGTTGTTTTTTTTTGGTTCAGAAAAGGCGGTTTTATGAAGGAAGAGGGGGTATGATCGTAATATTGTGAAAACCGTGACAAGCGGCATAGTTTTATATAATATGCTTATCGAACTTTGTCTATAGTTTGTTTCTGTCCAAATTCAACTGTTGCTGTCATCGGTGGTTATTAGGTATTGTCCTGCACTTATTGCTTCCGGGCCTTGCTTAGTGGGAAGAAAAATTCATGAAAGATACATTGGGATTTTAGATATATCACACCTTAGTATGCTTTTTATCTTTACCAGCTCAAAACAGAAATATGAATCGATCCTGTATTTGGATATATTTCCTATTTTAATAAAAAAAATGCATCGGTGTGCTTTGGAATCTTGACATATTGGAAATGAAACTTTTCAGTGGGTTTCACTCCTTCATCCTCGCAGTTTTCCCTCTTTATGGATTATCATTTTTTATCTTTCTCATCCAAATACGCTATGTGTTGATGTACTTCATGGCTGAATTATTTTATTCTTTCCAAGGATACTAATATAGTAAGTTCCTGATTTCAACAGCGCTCTAACTCGATAGATATTAATATCAAAACGAGCATAGGTAAATAGGCATAGGTAAATATCAAAATCCATTACACTAACGAATCGAATATTTTATTTTACGTATGTGCTAAAGATGGATCGTATCTTATCGACGCGAGCCATCAATTGCGCATATATAACAATAGGCGTAGGGAAAAAAAGTATGATACAACAATCAAAGTTTCAATTCAATACAACGAAACATTCCGGAAAGTAGGGGCAAAAAAGGTTAATTTTTCCGGGCGAGTTTATAAAAATCAGAAAGTACAAGAATTTTCCATGAAGAATTTAAAGTTGGCTAAAGTTATCGGCCTCTTAAGGGAGTATGGATTAATTGTATAAAATTTACGAGATTTCGGTGCGATTTTTCTTGATAACCCCACATGTTCCGATCGCGCTGAAACAGGTTCCCAAAGGATTGGCAGATGATATTGCTGGTGTGCATGCTTGCTATGGCCATTTAAAAATCTATTCCAGAACCAATCCCGATTCTTACTTAAAGATCGAGATCAAAGCCCTCCGATGACTAGCAGGTGTTATTAACCGTACTGTTGAAGACGTGAGCTCAATTCTACATGGCCAAGTAAAAACCGTCGAAGTTATTCTAAATGCAAATGCGTTTATACTTGATAACAAGGGCTTAACGCTTAAAGGTAACATTTGCTGGAATGACCCATTACAAAAAGGCGAAGATTTTCATAGATTCGATTATGATCATGTAGACAACACGGAAGGTCTATCTGAATATCCCAAAATGTTGTGACAAAAAAGGGTTAATTCTTGTAAACGATTTTTTTCTGGGGGGCTTTTTTCAGGCGACTTTTCTCCTACGCCCTTAACAAAAGGTGCTTTGACGCAATTTTCCCGATTGGTTAATGTAGTACGCATAATATTAAAGATGGAATGTCCATCGAAAGACCCGAAGTTGTTTCGAAAAAAGAAAGTATTATTCTAGCTTTGAGATGCGTTTTTGGTTTATAATTTTAAATTTTCCTTCACAAAATGTGACGCGCTGATCACAGAGGTCTAACAGTTGGGTACGCGGAGGAGTAGTCTAAAAAAATATATCTTTAAAAATGAAATTTGAAGACGGTTAGATATTCATGAATATCGACAATAGTTATTGGGAACACAAAATACTTGCACGATTTCTGACGCTTAATTTTCGACGTTGGCTTTGAAGTATTTGGTCATGCTTGTTATTGTGGCAATGGATTGTAGTTTGGTTGGGTTGGAGTTTTGTTTTCTACCTAAGCGGTATATTTGAGCTTTTGAGTTAGAGGTACTTGCGATGGGTGTTCAGGTTGTTTTTGCATTTGTCGTCGCGCAACAGAATATCATCCAGAACATTTTCATAATTCTCTTTATTTTGTCTTCTTTATAGTTTTTTAATTAATCAGCTCGACCGATGAATCGTAAACCAATCGAGACAATTTTGTGGAAACATTTATATATAGTATGAGTCACAGACGGAAGAACCAGATCCATCTGTGGCGCATGCATGACAAAATAAAATTTCTGTTTTGTCCATCAATTCAGAAGCACGGTGCAACAGGCCGAACTAATATATCAATTGGCCATTTCTTCATTGTATTGCCTCTCCGCTAGCGGATATTTCTGAAAGTACGAATTTCGCTAAAATTAAAACAAAAATTGTAAAATGCAACATTTAAAAAGAAATGTCGTTTTTATTTTACCTGTTGACCAGATGAGTCAAAAATGTGCAGGTAACCCTGGTTGAACGGCGATTTTAGCGCATTTTTTGTTTCAGGAGCACCGAGATTAAAATCATGCTTCGTTGTATTCCAAACAAACAATATTCCTCCCCAATAGAGGGGAGAGAAAAGATTCTGCGTCGTCACATTACTTTCAACAAAACAATGTATATCACCCCAAATATCCCATCGATATTTTTAAATTTTAGTCCCATCTTTGTAATATGACCTAATAACAAAGATTTGAAAATTTAAGATTTTTATTTGTTTTATATATACATATGTCAAGAAGAAATAAAGAAAATACTCAGAAAAAGAAAAAAATAATCGTCTTATCGTCCAGTAATATAATATGAGAAAGAATATTTTATTCAGGTAAATTCACTGTTGTCAATTACGATTCCAAACATCTTTGCAATGAAGTCAAGTGATCTTTTACCTGAAAAAATATACTCATGGTTTGAACAATTCATTTAGGAAGACAAAAAATGCAACAATATATATTGTGTTATCGAATTTCCATTGAAAAAAAAATTGGGAAAATTTATTTCTTCACCTTCTTTCAAACCTCGTGGTGGTCTTAGTGGTTGTGATGATACGAGAATACTCAGGCTCATCAAATACAGCAAACAAATTGTGATCGATATGAGTTTCTGTATATTTTTTGTTTCTTTCATATTTTTATGCAGGTTGTTTTGATTTCGTATATCATTAACTTATACAATACTATGTATGAGCTTATACTCTATTAAACTGTCAAAAGAGAAAATAGTTCAATGATGATGGGTTAAACGTAGCACATTTCGGATGTAAGACGTTAGCAACTCATCCGCCGATTTTCTCTGGATCTGTAATATATCAGAACGGGCACAGCACTTTCCTAATAAAAATTTACTATAGAATACTATAAAATTACTATAAAAAAGATTATTGGTTTATAGTAAACTCAGAGTAATATATAGGATCGAGTGCTCCCCTAAACGGTAATTCACGCTAATGGACACTGCGTGGTTACGTCAAAGAAGGCCATCGAGGCTGAGAATTCTAAACCTCACAGACACTTTCTCTTTCATAGCTCGATGTCCGGAAACCCCTTGCGTTTGAGGTAATGTATCTACAAAATATATATTCCCTGAAACGTCAATTCTCGTTAATTTAAAGTGAGATAAAGAAAGAGAGGAAAAGCGGGTGGGCTGGTCTGTGGTGGGTTGGGGATAGACAGGTTGGCAAGTCAGGTTGTGGGCTGGGGATAGGTAGGTCCGAGTCAAATTTGACAAAAATCGATTGTATTTTGTCGTTAAAAATGAAACCTTCAGTCTATTTTGTAATTATTTGTTCTTATGAACGATCCACAATTGATTCGAATATATTGTGCTTCGAATCACTGAATCGAATTGCCCGGCCCTAATCTAGTGGAGGCCGCTACGTTAGTATGTATAGCTATGTCTGCACATCAATCGTGATAAACTAACCTATCGATGCCTACCGAAGAGGAACCAACTAGCGGCCACTTGATAGCGAAAAGCTACTAAAAGATGTAGTACCGGCAGCAACTGCACTCTAAACGGAAATCATTTCAAACGGAGCTGAACCGCCGGTGAGTGGCATCTGCCCTGGGCGATGGTAAAACCATCTACTAAATGGGTACTTGACTACCATATGTTATTAAATGTGCTCCCTATAATTTATTAAGCAATCAGTCATTTTTATTTCTCTTCCTATAATCAAGAACTTCTTCGGACTTATTCGATACAGTAATAAGTTTTTAGAATATTTAACTTTATACTTAGTTGAAAATACACCAGTTCCATGGATAGCAGCAACTTTGATCATGGGTAGCGTAAACTTGTACCAAGATACCCACATTTGCATTCGCATTTGTTAAACCATACGTCGACGTCCGCAAAATATTTAATGGTTTGTTATTGGGGGAAAAGAACTCAAAACTGAACGATTGTTTAAATCATCGCTAGCAGGAAAATGATAGAAATTATATAGCAGGAACCTTTCCCGACTGTGTGTATCTAATAAAATGCACAACTTTGCTTGGATATGGGCCTCTGATTTTTTGCCATTTAAGTTCTCTAAAAAGTAACTTTGAGAAAGATTTAAGAACCAACTTTCCGTCAAACCTTCTTCTGTATTTTGAAGTAATGATACCAAGATACCAAGACTGAGCAAAGGCATCGAACAAATTATGATCCCAATCCTCTTCCGCCTATTTCTTATATGATACAAATACTTTACTTATATTTATTTCATATACTTGCGACTCAATATCAGTATCTTCACAAAATACGTAAGCTAACTTTACACTAAAACGAAAACTACAAATAGTACCACCGCCGTGAGAGTATTACAAAAAATGTTAGGATAAACAAACGTAAAATATCACGAATTCGATAAGAAAAGTCATTTAATAATATCTCCAACGATAAGAAATATTTTGTTTCCTTGAAAAGTATGGATACATCTCCCTCCATAACTGTAAGGTCTTGTGAAATAGATATCAAAAACAGTAAACCATAAATCGGGCAAACTGCGAGAAGAAAAGAATATAAAACCTATTCAAGAGTTTAATAATACAACCATGACCTGAGAGGATTCGAAGAACGCCAGGTCATATTTATTTGAAATATAAAATAAATAAATACAAATAAATCAAGATTGATCCGGATTATTCCACAGGGACATGGTTACACATGATCCAGGTTTATGCACTGGAAAAAATGAAAAATATGCTAAACCAAAAACCTTCACCCCGATTCGGTACTGGCATCTATCTGCACGAGAAGTCGTGGACTCGTGGTTCGCCGTATAGTTAACCTGTAATATCGTCTTTCCCCTCTCGCAGGATAAAAATGAAATCCTATCCCTATCGACGTATAATTGCTATCAAAAAAATTATTTTGTCAATCATAAGTCTCTGATGGCCTGCACCTCGGCTACATAATGCATCAGTAACCCAAAGTTATCAAAATAGGCTCTAATAGAGACCAGTTGTAACTGCGGAGTGTAGAAGGTAGGGGTCGTGGGACAATGTGTACACCATAACACGGAGGAATGGCCGAATGAAATGGATCTGTCGAAGTTAACAAAGGAACTGTTTAAGTCCAAGCTCAGCTGTTGCCACCATCAGTGTTTGTAGCAAGTTTTGTTGAGTTTTTTCTTTAGTTTCTGCGTACAAATAACTTCTTTCAAATAGTGTTCAAATAGGAGATATTAGATGGAACATGTTTACAATTCATGCTGTTATTTTCCGTAAATAAAATGACGATAACAGTCGCTTTGTCGTTGGAAAATTGTATTATTTTGAAACCTTGCTTATGAGGGGAACGAATGTTCCTTATGCTCCCAGATTCAAAACCTCATTTTAAACTTTGTAGAAATCTCTCGAGTCCAATATCTGGTCGATGATTTTAGACTTCCTTGATTAAATATACTTAACAATGGCAGAGTCTAATACACATTTGGTTGTTTCGTTTCTTCTGAAATATAACACAGTTTAAAAATATTCCTTAAATTAAATTATTATTTTAATTCGTACATCGCCAGAAATTTGACTGATAAACATTATGTCTATGGCCTATCCTACCGGCTTGCTTAGGCAAACGGAAAAACGTGGTCGTTGTCAGATGCGTCATTTGCAAAGATATATATTAGTGGTGGCCATTGTAAGTAAAAGTTGGCCTATTATAGCTAGTTTAATTTCAAAGTACTTTACCTGGTTTTACGGATGCCTGAGTTAACTTTTACGAGTTTTCGGTTTGTAGTTTTACCTACTTAATTTACTAGGCATAATAGGTAAGTTTATCTTTTTAACTGGTTAGTTGAAATATTAATTCGGCAACTGTTTCAAAAAAGTAGGTACCTGGTTTGAAAAACTAGGCTAATCAAACATTCGTTGTTGAAATGTTTTTGAAATAGACAATTCGGTAATTCCAAACTTCAAATCTATTAAAAAACGTCCGAAATGCAGTACGATTACCTACTTAATCGGGTTTTTATCTAAGT
This sequence comes from Styela plicata, assembly GCA_963675895.2. Lineage (NCBI taxonomy): Eukaryota > Metazoa > Chordata > Ascidiacea > Stolidobranchia > Styelidae > Styela > Styela plicata. The sequence goes on along the minus strand of OZ023151.1, from coordinate 13,290,250 downwards.
ACTATCTAGTTTCGAAAGTGAAACTAGGTTACCTTGTAATGCTTTACCTAGTTCTCTGATAAATTCGTTTAACTTTATCTAGATTAAGTGAAAACTAGGTTGCTATCACTATTTTGCGAAGGAAGGCATTCTCAAAATCCAAACATAAGATTTGAGATTTTTTTAATAGGGACTATATTTAGTTTACCTCATACCTACATAATATTCTGGGTAAAATATTTCCCCGCAAGTGTAGAGCTGAATGTCATAGAAGTAATAAGCTCATCATAGGTCGAATTTGTATTCCTTTTGATGGGATTTCAGAAAATCATGCCTGAGTTAAAGCAGCATGCAGAAATAATCCAGATCAATCTTGCATTTGTTTGTGTTTATTCCTCTTCCAAAACAAATATAACCTGAAGTTCTTTGATTTCTCTCAGGTCGGGATTGTATTAAACTCTTGAACAGGTTTCATATTCTCTCATTCTTGCAATTTGCTCGATTTAAGGTTTACTCTTTTAGTTCTCTGTTTGACAAGATCTTACAGTTATGAAGGGAGATGTATTCATACTTTTCGACTGAACAAAAAAAAAATATTTCTCATCATTGGAGATATTCTTGAATGACAGAAAGATGGTTCCTAAATCTTTCTCAAAGTAACATTTTAGAAAACTTTAATAGTAGAGATTCAGTGACCCATATTCAAGAAAAGATGTTTCATTTTATTCGATATACATTCGCAAACAACCGGGCACGGCTCCTACTATACCATTTGTATCATTTTCAAGCTAGAGATAATTTAAACAATCATTCTATGTTACTTCTCTTTAATAAGGAACCATTGAATATTTTTCGAACGTCGACGAATAGTTTAACCAGTGCGAAAGCAAATGTGGTGCAAGTTTACGCTACCCAGGATCAAATTTGCTTCTATCCAAGGAACTGGTGCATAGTCAACTGAGTATAAAGTTTGATATTTCTAAAAACAGCCAGCCATTTCAAAATTATTTGGTATTTTGGTGACTTTTTATTATATTTTTTGCTAATCGTAACGTGCTCAGTTGCCAAATCAGTACACAGCTATTTCGTTCTTTTTCAGTGCTGCTTCAATTTAAACAACAAATGTGTTTTTGGTTTGTGAACTAAAAAACATCTTAAAACGGTTAAAAATGAGTTTTTTTTAAACAGAACCATCTTTGAAAGAATTCGATTCAAAATTATTTCGTTAGAAATTCCATTCGAAAAACATTCGCAACTTGCATTCCTATTAACGATATTATTGATACAATTGAACATCAAGCTACCAAACTTATGGAGATATATCAATTTACAAATGGTATTTGGTGTATTCGAACGTGGCAACTTAGCAGGCCGATTATATTTCCCATAGAATAATAGTAGAGTATAGAGTAATAATGCGACAAAGGCGTTAAAAAAAGTTGCGTTGAAAATCTTTAACAAATAAACTGTTAACAAGTTCATTTCTCTTTAAAACATATGAACGAAGTTGATACTACAAATCAGTTGGAGAATTTCCGAGGGGGGTCATGGTGCCTTCAGCTTAAAATGTTTGTCTTAGCCAACGGTATAATTGCAATATAATTTATTGGATCAGGAGAAACCAAAACAACAGTACTAAAGACTGTACGGTCACTACCAGTTGCGTAAGTATTGGAAGTTTCGATTACCTTTGATTTACTTACATAATTGGCGAATACCTCAAACGTGCCTGTGGGTCGGGAAATTGTGTTAGAGTTTAAACAAGGTAAATTTCTCAATTTGGACGAATTTGTGGATTGAAACATCACAAACATTAAGTTATAAACGAGATCGATCAGTAATTCATACTTTACAAAACATATACGATTCGAAGGGGGGCGAATGCATGGCACCACGCTCCTTCCTAAATACGCTAGTGCTCTGAAAAAAATGTTAAATTTAACATGTCTTTGGCTTTCAGGTATTTCTAATACGTATCTGAAACTGAAAAAAAAAATTGCCGAAAATACATGAACATCTAAGTATATTGTCGGGCCTAACTATTTTGACCAAGATGAACCCTTCTGTAAATCGAACGACATTCGTATTAATGAAAAAATATTTACTTTGCTCTAACCGAGGCCTGAATCCGGTTTTAAAATATTCAACTAAGGGCCATTTGAATGGCAATAGGCTGCTACCGAAAGGAAGCATCAGTCGGCTCTACGCAGTCCTCGAAATATCAAACCTTATGTAAAGAAGTATATCATCAGCCTACTTGGGGATGGATTGTTAAACTTGTTATAGATTGTCAATCTTATGTTCCTTTCCTACGGCCTTCGGGTCTTCAATTTTGATTACTGAAGAAGTTCTTAACACGCCTAGGGATACAATTCTCAGATTCAAGGTTGGAAAGGATTTGGGCAATTTAACCCTATGAATATAGACTTAAGGATTGCGCAAACACACTTCAAAAAATGGTTCAAATATATACTCGTTTTTGTGACATTTGGCGGATTTTTTCCAATCAAAATTTTTATTCCGTTGGAAACTAATTTGATTGCATGTTGTTCTTCATTGCGTGTCTTAATGCTGACGTTAATTTTGGATGTGTGTTTCTTTGCATTTAGTTCTTTTACAGAGAATTTTACAGAACTTTTTCGAAAAATTTTAACTTTGAAAATGTACTTCGAGCATATTTGAAGGCATTTGTGATGAGTATCAGTATCGGAGGGTATCGGCAATTTAGAGTATCGGTGGTATGGGTATCGGCTCATTTTGCAGGATCGGTATAGGCAAAAAGTGGTATCGGTACATCTCTAGGGGGAACTAGTTCAGCCTTATTTTTGTCGGTTACATTATCATGTCCGTATTATATCGGTAAACGGTAGAAAACCAGTCCAACCGTATATTTCTGTCGGTGTTATTTCCTATTTTCAAAATAACATATCAATCGATCAAATGATCGTTGTCCAGCTTGCCAGGTTTAAACACAAAAACACCATGTTATCATTCCCCAGAAATATAAGTTTAATACTTATAATACTATTTATTACTACATTACGTTGTATGATATCAACGATTCGCCAAACATGTTCAAATTGACAATCTTGCACATGTGTATGCGAAGAGTTGCATATATTTTTAAAGATATCGAATAATTTTGTCAGATTTGCAGTACTTGAACTTTACGAATGCAAACCCATTTGCAATACTCTTATCGAATCAGAAATTTGTTTTTATCAAACGTAACCCACAGACAAACGGCGCCTTGGCGGCGCGATCAATCTCTGACTCATGCTTGGTAAAAGATGTTTGATAAAAAAATTGTGACTGGGTATGATCGCGCCACTCACAATACTATTTTCCCATTTTACGTGAGATAAATTATATATTTTATATAGATATAGATATAGAAATTGAGAATATCTAATACTTAAGAAATATGCAGAAGTTCATATGGATGACAATTTGCTTGATGTATTTGTTGAGCCTGTGCGTCCTTGCATTATCTCCACCACCCCCACTAAGAGATTTGAGAGAAGGTAAGTACACGAATACTCTCAAAGTACTTTATGTAAACACGAATAGCACAATAATCCCTTTATGTAGCATCGACAAACTACGGCCAAAATTTTAAATAACACAGACACGAGGTTCTCAAAATCTGGTCCGTAGATCAAAGGATGTCCCCATCTCCCGGAAGCAGTTCCGGAAGGCCAGAAAATCTGTATGCAGGTCTACAGCGTCTAAATCCCTATCTCAATGTGGTAATTATGATGTGTGGGGAGTTACGAACCAATCCAATGTTAAATGTTGTGGGTCCGACCCAATCAGCAAAAAGTATGATGAAATTGCGAAAAAAACGCTGATTTCTCGCTTGCCTTCCTTTTTGTCGGCGTTTGAGACAAAATCCTATAATAGGAATGTGTATTTTGGCTAATATTTCGTCGTATATTTTTAAAAAATTACCTGAAAGCTTCCTGCGTGTTCTTTTGCGTCACAACTTAGAGGCGACAGTGGTGTTGTGTGATTCCGATCTAAATCTACAAGATTTAGCTATATCACATGCTCTGGTGGAAGATACGAGGGTCAAGACACTACAAAATTACGATTTTATTTTGCGCCATCAGCGCTCAATTGCTTTTGCTTTAAATTTTCAATATTTTGTTTCCAAAATAATGATATAAAGCGGGGGGAAATTGATTGTTTTAATATAAATACTTGTCACAAAATTCTGATTATTCACATAAGAGAAATACCTTTCAGGTTCAGACGAATTAATAGAACCCCCTCAATGGACTACGTAAAATTAGCTGATGTGGAATCCAGCAGTTTATCAGATGAAGTTCAGAAATTTTTCTGCAACAATATTATTTTGTGTTCAAGTTATTAATAAATGAAATAATTGTTTCATTCCGTGTTAGTTTTTCATAAAGAACAAGTAAATATTTTGTAGACGTCGATATTAAAGTTTAACCTTAGCGATTACTATAATTGTTGCAGCGCTAACCAAGTCGAAAATTCTTCGCCAAACCTTTTTTTGTTAAGTATGGGCCACTGATGGCAGCGCGGTCCAGACAAATAAGACAAATTATCTGGTTGTAACCGATAAAACGTCAATTCATCCGTGCCGAGTGAAGAAATTCGTATTCGCATAAGTTTGAGCGAGAAGAAATTACGTCGATACGAACAATTCAGAGATATTGTATGAACATCAGAATCAGCCAATGTGCACCCAACACATGGGCAGTACTTTGAGATTCTCAACGTTTCATAATGGGACGGATTCATGAATTTTGAAAAAGTTTTGGTCATGGAATGAATAAGAGCTACCTTCCGAGGCCTTTGCGAATATTGTTCATGACACACCTTTTCGAAAACGGCGATACAATGCAGCATGTCGGTATTTTTCAATTCCACGGCCGATAGTATAGAATTTTTGCTTTCACAAACTCTGATCACTTTCCTTCTGCATGAAAATGAACTTTATTTCACAGTATGCAATGAAAATGGACATGGTTGATTGATGAAGCCGCCATCAGCTGCGCTCATTTGAACCCCCGTGCGCCAGCAGGTGTCCAGCACGCCTCCCGTATATAATCACCTATCAAGGGATTCGAACCTTCGTCAGGACGATCAGAGATGTGTCGCTCGAAGCGTATTACGACCCAACGGGGCACAAGACCTTGTTACACACAGGCAACGGGAGGAGTAACGAAAGCGTTGCCCTTGTTGCCGATACCATCAGTCACTTTCTTTGGAAATGAAGGAAGTGCAATGGCCATACTATCGCTGTGTATGATTCGATCTAGCAAATTAATAAAAATAATAAGGTTCAGCGCAGAAAAGCATTTCCCGTTATTTTAACTATTGAGCTAAATTGTTAAATTTTTGCCTCTTCCAACTTTACTAAAATAGTTGGCAAATAAGCTTTCTGATTAAGTTGAGTGCTGCTTGGTTCAAGTTGGAGTTTTCAAAAAAACTTAGTATATTCCTATTTTTTTAAGGGGAGATGCAACGAATAAAACAAATTTTACTTTTGCAAATGAAATATTCATTAGTGGCATTATACCATTCATGAGTAATTGTACAAAGGATACAGTGTGATGAAAAAATAAACGCCAGTGGTTTGAATATATCTCTAAAAATGGAATTTTAAGACGATGGGATAATCATGAATATTGACAATAATTATGAGAAACACAAAGGAATTTCTCACGTTTAATTATAGACGTTGTTTTTTTTTTGGTTCAGAAAGGGCGGTTTTATGAAGGAAGAGGGGGTATGATCGTAATATTGTGAAAACCATGACAAGCGGCATAGTTTTATAAAATATACTTATCGAACTTTGTCTAAAGTTTGTTTTTGTCCAAATTCAACTGTTGCTGTCATCAGTGGTTATTAGGTATTGTCCTGCAGTTATTGCTCCCGGACCTTGTTTAGTGGGAAGAAAAATTCATGAAAGATACATTGGGATTTTAGATATATCACACCTTAGTATGTATTATATCTTTACCTGCTCAATACAGAAATATGAATCGATCCTGTATTTGGATATATTTCCTATTTCAATAATAAAAATATGCATCGGTGTGCTTTGTAATCTTGACATATTGGAAATGAAACTTTTCAGTGGGTTTCACTCCTTCATCCTCGCAGTTTGCCCTCTTTATGGATTATCATTTTTTATCTTTCTCATTCAAATACGCTATGTGTTGATGTACTTCACAGCTGAATTATTTTATTCTTTCCAAGGATATTAATATAGTAAGTTCCTGATTTCAACAGCGCTCTAACTTGATAGATATGAATATCAAAATGAGCATATACTGCATTGGTAAATACTAAAATCCATTACACTAACGAATCGAATATTTTATTTTACGTATGTGCTCAAGATGGATCGTATCTTATCGACGCGAGCCATCAGTTGCGCATACATAACAAGGGGCGTAGGAAAAAAGTATGATATAACATTCAAAGTTTCAATTAAATATAACGAAACATTCCGGAAAGGTATTGGCAAAAGAAGGTTAATTTTTCCGGGCGAGTGTATAAAAATCAGAAGGTACAAGAATTTTTCATGAAGAATTTAAAGTTGGCTAAAGTTATCGGCCTCTTAAGGAAGTATGGATCAAGTGTATAAAAATTATGAGAATTCGGTGCGATTTTTCTTGATAACCAGACATGTTCCGATCGCACTGAAACAGGTTCCCCAAAGGATTGGCAGATGATATTGCTGGTGCGCATGCTTGTTATAGCCATGTTAAAATTTATTCCAGAACCAAACCCGATTCTTGCTTAAAGATCGAGATCAAAGCCCTCCGGTGGATAGCATGTGTTATTAACCGTACTGTTGAAGACGTGCGCTCAATTCTACATGGCCAAGCAAAAACCGGTACTTAAGGCTCTGTTTTTCAGATATAATCATTTGAAAGCGGCCTAACAGACTGTCTGTCAAAATCACATTGATTGACGTCATGGCGTGACGTGTTTCTGCGATTGCTGTTGCCAGCTACTCTTTGACTCAAATCCCTCCGTTGACTAGCAGGTGTTATTAACCGTACTGTTGAAGACGTGCGCTCAATTCTACATGGTCAAGTAAAAACTGGTACTTAAGGCTCTGTTTTTCAGATATAATCATTTGAAAGCGGCCTAACAGACTGTCCGTCAAAATCACATTGATTGACGTCATGGCGTGACGTGTTTGTGCGATTGCTGTTGCCAGCTACTTTTTGACTCTAGTATCAAAGCTGTAAGGTATAGTGATCTAAAATCTCAGTTAAAAGGTCTGTATGACTGAAAACTTTTTATTTCACATTTTTACCTAAGTCTCCAAGGGCATCTGTTCAAGGATTGTAGATTTTCTATAAAAATTCAACCGAACATCACATTGATTGACCTCATGGGCATGTGGTCTGTGCGAGTACTAGTTGCCAAATATCTTTTGGCTCTAGCAGCAAAGCTGCAAGGTCTATTGATCTAAAATCTTAGTGAAAAGGTCTGCATGACTGAAAAATTTTTATTCCATATTTTTTACCTAAATTTCCAAATTTCCCTGTTCATGAATTCTACATTTTCTGCCAAAATTCAACCAAAAAAACTTTTTCTGGAATTCGAAATAACTCTGTGCAAAGAAGCTTTGAAAGCGTTCTATGTGTGTTGGGTCATAGACATAGTCCAAGACCCAGTGAAGAAGTTTTGCTGCACAGATTCTTAATTCATACCTTTTTTTTTACGGTACAGGAGCTGCAAATTGGCCAGTTTTGTGAGTTCGAAAGTTATTTTAATATTATCAATTCGTGCAAAAACAAAGAATATTCAGTGGAGCGTGAGCTGATGTGATTACAGAGCTCAAATTCGTTTCATTTTTGCTATTTGAAATAAAATATCTTTTTGTATCATGTTATGTTCTGTACTTGGGACGTATGACTAAGTTCAGTCACTTTAAAAAACAAAAATGGTTTAAGTATAGTTATATGTAGTCATATCAGTATCATGCATGGCCCGTACATGGGTTTCGAATACCCATAAAACATACAAAGATGTTTGTTAAAGGCGATGGGTAGTAGTTATTCTATACTTGATCTATCCACCTAAAATTTTTCTATAATTTCATTATGTCAGCATCCATGGCCCATACATATATCATTGGGTAGATCTAAAACAGTGTAAAGATGGACTTTCATACTGATTTGACACAGTCCAGAGAGGAATGAACTGAAAATAATCTCAAGACACCAAAGCTTGTCTGTTTCATGCATGGCCCATACATGAAAAAGATTGTAAAGATAGGTTTATATAATGATTTAACATAGTCCTCGGATGAATAACTCAAATATAATATATAAACACCTTGCCTCGTTTGCCACATGCATGGCCCATACATATATAATTGGATAGATCAAAAAGAATGCAAATATGGGCTTTGGTGTTGATTAAACACAGTCCTGAATTGATCGAACCAAATATAATTTCAAAACACAATACCTTGTCTGTTCCATGCATGGCACATGTATATATCATTGAATACACAAAAAAGAGTGTAAAGATGGTCTTTACTGATTATTTGGCGAAGCCAAAAAAATATATGAGTAATCGTGGAAGATCCAGTGATGACAGTGTTTATCATGGTCAGGCGAAAGCCTTCGTAGTACTGTGTAACAGTTCTACTTTATTATTATTATTAATAGCAGTATTGACAAACATACTGACAGAAAGTTTCATTTTGATTCTGGAAGATTGAATTTTCATAGTTAGATAAAAATGTAGAACATTCGACTTTCCTCTACTCAAAAAATGTTGTCGCTTTTAGTAATATGTAGCCCTTCAAATATGAATTCATACATTTGAATAGCCTTCATATTCTCTCACTCTAGCAGTTTCCCTTCTTTGTTCTTTATCGATACAATTCAATCCCAATCAGGAAAAGTCTGTTCAAACATGTTTTGTTAAGTATGAGTCACTGATGAATTGCGAAGATGAGGCGCAGTTTATCTGTGGCATGTGCTTGGTAGAACACCTGATTGATATAATTGCTATAAAAATTATGAAACATGAAAGCAGCACAGCTTTTGATTTCTCTCCCGGTTAATAAAGCATCGTTCAGAGGGGCATATATCAATTGTGTGGGTGGAATTGTGCTCCTACTTCTCAATAGACGAAAAATCATTCCATTACTTTGGAGAATATTAATATTTATTTTTCCTTTCTTGGCGTACCCGCAGTATTTCACACGGCATTTTCTCACAATCGTGAAATTATTCCATCGTTTCGGTTTCGTGTTAAATTAGTTTGTGTATTTTGTAAAGATACTCATATTGGAGGCGGAACTATCTGATATAATTATAAACTTTTGCACCATACAAGAAATATATGTACCAAAGGATCAGATATGAACTATCGCACACAATTTTTAAACCTGCATATGTGACAAATCACCCTACAACGCGCACTTCAGCTTGATTAAATCGGTTTCATTTGAATCCGCGTCTTTTGAATATTTAGGTCGATCGTATTAAGTATGAGCCACAGATGGGCTGTGGGCGCAGGTGTGTGGCTTTGAAGAATAACTGGAACTAACTTTCTCGCAAAATTAAATGAGAAGTCATGGTAACGTTATTTATCCAAGAATCTCTAGACTTTGGAATTCCTTGACTTCAGGAACTGCTTTCCTGATTTGTTGTTTTTGTTTGAATGAATATTTTCACCAGACAACAGAACACCCGACAGAAATCAAAAAATTTAAAATCAACCCATTTTAGTGATGCAACATTTCACTGTGCCGCCGGTTCAGGTATTCAGGTATTTTATGGTAAGAATTTCGGTTATAAGATTGAGTGTTCCCGTAAACGGTAATTCACGCAAATGGACACTGCGTGGTTACGTCAAAGAAGGGCCATCGAGGTTGAGAATTCTAAACCTAACAGACACTTTCTCTTTCATAGCTCGATGTCCGGAAACCCCCTGCGTTTGTGGCAATGTATTCAATTTAATAAATATATATTCCCTGAAACGTCAATTCTCGTTAATTTTTAGGTACAACTGAGCAAACATTGCGACCGTTTAAGAGTGAGATGAAGAAAGAGAGGAAAAGCGGATGGGCTTGTCTGTAGTGGGTTGGGGATAGACAGGTTGGCAAGTCAGGTAGTGGGCTGGGGTAGGTAGGTCAGAGTCAAATTCGACAAAAATCGATTGTGTTTTGTCGTTAAAAATGAAAACTTTAGTCTATTTTGTAAGTATTTGTTCCTATGAACGATCCACGATTGATTCGAATATATTGTGCTTCGAATCACCGAATCGAATTACCCGGCCCTAATGGGTACTTGACAACTATATGTTAATAAATGTGTTCCCAAAAATTCATTAAGCAATCAGCCATTTTTATTTCTCTTCCTAATCAGGAACTTCTTCGGACTTGTGTGATACAGTAATAAGTTTTTAGAATATCAAAGATGCTCACATTTGCATTCGCATTTGTTAAACTATACGTCGACGTCCGCAAAATATTTTGTGGTTTGTTATTGGGGAAAAGAACATAGAACTGAATGATTGTTTAATCGTCAGCATGAAAATGATAGAAATTCTATAGTAGGAACCTTTCCCGGTTGTGTGTATCTAATAAAATGAAACATCTTTTCTTGGATATGGGCCTCTGATTTTTTGCTATTTAAGTTCTCTGAAAAGTAACTTTGAGAAAGATTTAGGAACCAACTTTCCGTCAAACCTTCTTCTGTATTTTGAAGTAATAATACCAAGACTGAGCAAAGGCATCGAACAAATTATGATCCCAATCCTCTTCCGCCTATTTCTTATATGATACAAATACTTTACTTATATTTATATCATATACTTGCGACTCAATATCAGTATCTTCACAAAATACGTAAGCTAACTTTACACTAAAAACGAAAACAACAAATAGTAACACCGCCGTGAGAGTATTACAAAAAATGAGAGGATAAACCAAATTTAAAGTATCACAAATGCGATCTTCAATGATAAGAAATATTTTTTTTCCGTGGAAAAGATTGGATACACCTCCCTCCATAACTGCAAAGTCTTGTGAAATAGATATCAAAAACAGTAAACCATAAATCGGGCAAACTGCGAGGAGAAGAGATTATAAAGCCTGTTCAAGAGTTTAATAATACAACCATGGGCTGAGGGAATTCGAAGAACGCCAGGTCATATTTATTTTGAAATATGAAATAAACACAAATGATACAAGATTTATCTGGGTTTTTTCACAGGTACATGGTTACACATGATCCAGGTTTATGCACAGGAAAAAATGAAAAATATGCTAAACCAAAAACCTTCACCCCGATTCGGTACTGGCATCTATCTGCACGAGAAATCGTGGACTCGTGGTTCGCCGTATAGTTAACCTGTAATATCGTCTTTCCCCTCTCGCAGGATAAACATGAAAATCCCTATCAAAAAAATTATTTTGTCAGGCATAAGTCTCTGATGGACTGCACCTCGGCTACATAATCCATCAGTAATCCAAAGTGATCAAAATAGGCTCTAATAGAGACAAGTTGTAACTGCGGAGTGTAGAAGGAGGGGTTGGGGGGGGGGGGGGGGGGGGGGGTGAACACCATAACATGGAGAAATGGCCGAATGAAATGGATCTGTCGAAGTTAACAAAAGAACTGTTCAAGTCCAAGCTCAGCTGTTGCCACCATCACTGAATGTAGCAAGTTTTGTTGCGTTTTTGCTTCAGTTTCTGCGTAAAAATAACTTCTTTCAGATAGTGTTTGAATGGGGGTAATTAGATGGAACATGTTTAAAATTCGTGTTGTTATTTTCCGTGAATAAAATGACGATAATAGTCGCTTTGTCGTTGGAAAATTGTATTATTTTGAAACCTTGCTGATGAAGGGAATGAATATTCCATATGCTCCCCCTTCAAAACCTCATTTTAAACTTTGTAGAAATCTTTCGAGTCCAATATCTGGTCGATGATTTTAGACTTCCTTGATTAAACATACTTAACAATGGCAGAGAGTAAAATACATTTGGTTGTTTCTTTTCTTCCGAAATATAACACAGTTTAACACAGTTTAAAAATATTCCTTAAATTAAATTATTAGTTTAATTCGTACATCGCCAGAAATTTGACTGATAAACATTATATCTATGGCCTATCCTACTGGCTTGCAGTAGGCAAACGAAAAAACGTGGTCGTGGTCATATACGTCATTTGCAAAGATATATATTAGTGGTGGCCATTGTAAGTAAAAGTTGGGCTCTTATACCTAATTCAATTTCAAAGTGCTTCACGTGGTTTCACGGATGCCTGATACCTAGTTTAACTTTTACGAGTTTTCGGTTTGTAGTTTTACCTAATTAATTTACTAGGCATAATAGGTAAGTTTACCTTTTTAACTAAGTAGTTGAAATATCAATTCGGCAACTGTTTCAAAAAAGTAGGTACCTGGTTCGAAAAACTAGGCTAATCAAACATTCGTTGTTGAAATGTTTTTGAAATAGACAATTCGGTGATTACAAACTTCAAATCTATTGAAAGCGTCTGAAATGCAGCATAATTACGATTACCTACTTTACCTAGTTCCCTGATAAATTCGTTTAACTTTATCTGATTAAGTGAAAACTAGGTTGCCATCACTAATATATATTCTGAGAGTGTGGACAAAAGAAAGGCGGCTTTGGATGTAGACAGCCATTCCGTGGCTGTTTCTCAAAGAATTCTTGCGAAGGAAGGCATAACCGAAATCCAAACATAAGATTTGAAATTTTTTTGAATAGGGACTGTATTTAGTTTACCTCATACCTACAGAATATTCTTGGTAAATTATTTTCCCGCAAGTGTGAAGCTCATAGAGGTAATAAGCTCATCATAGATCGAATATGCATTCCTATTGATGGGATTTCAGAAAATCATGTCTGAGTTAAAGCAGCATGCAGAAATAATCCAGATCAATCTTGCATTTGTCTGTGTTTATTTACTGTTTCAAAACAAATATAACCTGAAGTTCTTTGAATTCTCCCAGGTCGGGGTTGTATTAAACTCTCGAACAGGTTTCATATTCTTTCATTCTCGCAATTTGCCCGATTTAAGATTTACTCTTTTGGTTTTCTGTCTGATAGAACATCACAGTTATGGAGGGCGAGTTTATTCATAATTTTTGACTGCAAAAAAATTCATTCTTATCATTAGAGATTTTAATAAATGAATTTTCTTGTCGCATTCGTGATACTTTACATTTGTTTATCCTCTCATCAGTGATGCTATTTCTTAGTTTCGATTTAGTGTAGAGTTACGGTATTTATTTTGTAAAGATACTGATATTGAGTCGCAAGTATATGATATAATTAAAAGTGAAGTTTGTATGATATAAGAAATATACGGAAGAGGATTTGGATCATAATGTTTTCGTTGTCTTTGCTTAGTCTTGGTATCATTACTTCAAAATCTTCAAAAAGGCTTAACAGAAACACGGTTTCTAAATCTTTCTCAAAGTAACTTTTTAGAAAACGTTAATAGTAGCAAACCAGTGGCCTATATTCAAGAAAATATGTGTCATTTTATTAGATACACATTCGCAAACAACCGGGAACGGTTCCTATTATATCATTTGTATCATTTTCATGCTAGAGATAACTTAAACAATCATTCGGTTCTATGTTACTTCTCTTTAAAAAAGAACTATTGCGTACGTCGGCGTATAGTTTGACAGTTTGGATGCAAATGTTGGCATCTTGGTGCAAGTTTACGCTATCCAAGATCAAAGTTGCTGATATCCAATAAACTGAAGCGTTTTCAACTGAGTATAAAGTTTGATAGTTCCAAATACAGCCAGATATTTCAAAATTATTAGGTATTTTGGTGACTTTTTATTAATTTTTTGGCAATTTTATGGTACCCAGTTGCTAAATCAATACACAGCTGTTTTGTTCTTGTTCAGCGCTGATCTAATTTAAACAACAAAAATGTTTTTGATTTTGTGAACTAAAAAAAACATCTTAAAACTGTAGAAAATAAAAATGAGTTTTCTTTTTAATAGAATTATCTTTGAAAGGATTCGATTCCAAATTATTTCGTTAGAAATTCCATTAGAAAAACATTCGAAACTTGCATTCCCATTAACAATATTATTGGTTGTTTTTGGCTTTCAACTATTTTTAACACACATCTGAAACTAGAAAATAAAAAATTCGAAAATACATTGACATCCAAGTATATTGTCGGGCCTAACTATTGCGACCAAGATAAACCCTTCTGTAAATCGAACGACATTCGTATTAATAAAAAAATAATTACTTTGCGAAATATTCCGTTTTTGCATTGTTCTTTTACGGAGAATTTTACGAAAATTTTAACTTTAAGAATGTACTTTGAGCATATTTGAAGGCATTTGTGATGAGTATCGGTATCGGACTGTATCGGTAATTTTCAGTATCGGTGGTATGGATGTCTGCTCATTTTGAAGTATCGGTATCGGCAAAAAGTGGTATCGGTACATCTTAGTGGGAACAAGTTTAACCTTATTTTTGCCGGTTACATTATCATGTCCGTATTATATCGGTAAACGGTAGAAAACCAACCGTATTTTTGTCGGTGTTATTTCCTATTTTCAAAATGACATATACATCGATCCAATGGCGATGTGCAGCTTGCCACCATGTTCTCATTCCCCAGAAATATAAGTTTATTGTAAGGAGAAGTAGACATTTCGTTGTATGATATCAACGATTCGCCAGCGATGTTCAATTTGAAACTAGTGAAATAAATCGTCGTTTATAACGGTTTGCACTAGTGTATGCGTAGAGTTTTATTATGTTTGGAGATATAAAATAATTTTGTCAGATTAGCAGTACTTGAACTTTACGAATGCAATACCCATTTGCAGTTCATTCATGAAATCATAAATTTGTTTTTATCAAACATAGGCGGCGCGATCCATCAGTGACATATGCTTGACAGAAGATGTTTAATGAAAAAATTGTGACTGGGTATGCTCGCCACTTACGATACTATTTTCCCATTCCAGTTAAGATAAATTATATATTTTATATAGATATTGATATAGAAATTGCGACTATCTATTACCTGAGAAATATGCAGAAGTTTATATGGATGACAATTTGCTCCATGTATTTGTTGAGCCTGTGTGTCCAAGCATCATCTCTAGAAATGTCACCAAAAGGTTTGACAAAAGCGAATATTTTCAAAGTACTTTATGTAAACACGAATAGCAGAATAAACCCTTTATGTAGCATTGCCAAACTACGGCCAAAATTTTAAATAACACGGACACGATGTTCTCAAAATCTGGTCCGTAGATCAAAGGATGTCCCCATCTCCCGGAAGCAGTTCCGCAAGGCCAGAAAATCTGTATGCATGTCTACAGCGTCTAAATCCCTATCTCAATGTGGTAATTATGATGTGTGGGGAGTTGCGAACCAATCCAATGTTAAATGTTGTGGGTCCGACCAAATCAGCAAAAAGTATGATGAAACTGCGAATAAACGCTGATTTCTCGCTTGCTATTCTTTTTGTCGGCGTTTGAGACCAAATCCTATAATAGGAATGTGTATTTTGGCTAAAATTTCGTCGTATATTTTTAAGAAATTACCTGAAAGCTTCCTGCGCATTCTTTTGCGTCACAACTTAGAGGCGACAATGGTGGTGTGTGATTCCGATCTAAATCTTCAAGATTTAGCTTTATCACATGCTCTGGTGGAAGATGCGAGGGACAAGACACTACAAAATTACGATTTCATTTTGCGCCATCAGCGCTCAATTGCTTTTGCTTTAAATTTATAATATTTTGTTTCCAAAATAATGATATGAAGCCGATAGATATTGATTGTTTTAATCTAAATACTTGTCACAAAATTCTGATTATTCACATAACAGAAATACCTTTCAGAATCAGACGAATTTATAGGACCTCCAGGGACTACGTAAAATTAGCTGATGTGGAATCCAGCAGTTTGTCAGATGAAGTTCAGAAATTTTCCTGCAACAATATTATTTTGTGTTCAAGTTATTAATAAATGAATTTATCATTTCATTCCGTGTTAGTTTTTCTTAAAGAACCAGTAAATATTTTGTAGACGTTGATATTAAAGTTTAACCTTAGCGATTACTATAATTGTTGCAGCGCTAACCAAGTCGAAAATTCTTTTTCAAAACTAATCTTGTTAAGTATGGGCCACTGATGGCAGCGCGGTCCATCGGCGGCTCATGCTTAATAAGACAAATTATCTGGTTGTAACCGATAAAACGTCAATTCATCGGGCCAAGTGAAGAAATTCGCATAAGTTTGAGAGAGAAGAAATTACGTCGATGCGAACAATTTAGAGATATTGTATGAACATCAGAATCAGCCAATGTGCACCCAACACGTGCGCAGTACTTTGAGATTCCCAACGTTTCACAATGGGACGCATTCAGCAATTTTGAAAAAGTTTTGGTCATGGAATGAATAAGAGCTAAGAATAAGAGATACCTTCCGATTGTTCATGACACACCTTTTCGAAACGGCGATACAATGCAGCATGTTGGTATTTTTCAATTCCACGGCCGATAGTATAGAATTTTTGCTTTCACAAACTCTGAGCACTTTCCTTCTGCATGAAAATGAACTTTATTTCACAGTATGCAATGAACATGGACATGGTTCGTGGATGAAGCCGCCATCAGCTGCGCTCATTTGAACCCCCGTGCGCCAGCAGGTGTCCAACAAGCCTCCCGTATATAATCATCTATCAAGGGATTCGAACCTTCGTCAGGACGACCGGAGATGCGTCGCTCGAAGCGTATTACGACCCAACCCAACGGGGCACAAACCCATGTCACACACAGGCAATGGGAGGAGTAACGAAAGCGTTGCCCTTGTTGCCGATAGTATCAGTCACTGTCTTTGGACATAAAGGAAGTGCAATGACCATACTATCGCTGTGTAGGATTCGATCTAGCAAATTAATAAAAATAATAAGGTTCAGCGCAGAAAAGCATTTCCCGTTATTTTAACTATTGAGCTAAATTGTTAAATTTTTGCCTCTTCCAACTTTACTAAAATAGTTGGCAAATAAGCTTTCTGATTAAGTTGAGTGCTGCTTGGTTCAAGTTGAAGTTCTCAAAAAAGCTTAGTATATTCATATTTTTTTAGGGGGAGATGCAACGAATAAAACAAATTTTACTTTTGCAAATGAAATATTCATTAGTGACATTATACGATTCATGGGTAATTGTACAAATGATACAGTGTGATGAAAAAATAAACGCCGGTGGTTTAATTATATCTCTAAAAATGGAATTTTAAGACGATGAGATAATTATGAATATTGACAATAATTATTGGAAACACGAAGGAATTTCTCACGTTTAATTATAGACGTTGTTTTTTTTGGTTCAGAAAGGGCGGTTTTATGAAGGAAGAGGGGGTATGATCGTAATATTGTGAAAACCATATAAAATATGCCTATCGAACTTTGTCTAAAGTTTGTTTCTGTCCAAATTCAACTGTTGCTGTCATCGGTGGTTATTAGGTATTGTCCTGCACTTATTGCTCCCGGACCTTGCTTAGTGGGAAGAAAAATTCATGAAAGATACATTGGGATAGTAGATATATCACACCTAAGTATGCTTTATATCTTTACCAGCTCAATACAGAAATATGAATCGATCCTGTATTTGGTTATATTTCCTATTTTAATAATAAAAATATGCACCGGCGTGCTTTGTAATCTTTACATATTGGAAATGAAACTTTTCAGTGGGTTTCACTCCTTCATCCTCGCAGTTTGCCCTCTTTATGGATTATCATTTTTTATCTTTCTCATTCAAATACGCTATGTGTTGATGTACTTCACGGCTGAATTATTTTATTCTTTCCAAGGATATTAATATAGTAAGTTCCTGATTTCAACAGCGCTCTAACTTGATAGATATGAATATCAAAACGAGCATATACTGCATTGGTAAATACCAAAATCCATTACACTAACGAATCGAATATTTTATTTTACGTATGTGCTAAAGATGGATCGTATCTTATCGACGCGAGCCATCAGTTGCGCATACATAACAAGGGCGTAGGGAAAAAGTATGATATAACATTCAAAGTTTCAATTAAATATAACGAAACATTCCGGAAAGGTATTGGCAAAAAAGGTTAATTTTTCCGGGCGAGTGTATAAAAATCAGAAAGTACAAGAATTTTCCATGAAGAATTTAAAGTTGGCTAAAGTTATCGGCCTCTTAAGGAAGTATGGATCAAGTGTATAAAAATTATGAGAATTCGGTGCAATTTTTCTTGATAACCACACATGTTCCGATCGCGCTGAAACAGGTTCCCCAAAGGATTGGCAGATGATATTGCTGGTGCGCATGCTTGTTATAGCCATGTTAAAATTTATTCCAACCAATCCCGATTCTTACTTAAAGATCGAGATCAAAGCCCTCCGGTGACTAGCAGGTGTTATTAACCGTACTGTTGAAGACGTGAGCTGAATTCTACATGGCCAAGTAAAACTGTCGAAGTTATTCTAAATGCAAATGCGTTTATACTTGATAACAAGGGCTTAACGCTTAAGGGTAACATTTGGTGGAATGACCCATTACAAAAAGGCGACGATTTTCATAAATCCGACCATGATCATGTAGACGACGCGGAAGGTCTATCTGAATATCTAAAAATGTTGTGACAAAAAAGGTTTAATTTTTGTGAACGACTTTTGTCCGGGTGGCTTTTTTTTCAGGCCACTTTTCTCTTACGCCCTTAACGAAAGGTGCTTTGATGAAATTTTCTAGTCTACCAGTTGGGTACGCGGAGAAGTAGTCTAAAAAAATATCTCTCCAAAAATGAAATTGAAGGCAGTTAGATAATCATGAATATTGACAATAATTATTGGGAACACAAAATACTTGCACGATTTCTGACGCTTAATTATCGACGTTGGCTTGGAAGTATTTGGTCTCATGCTCGACATTAAGGCAATGGATTGTAGTATGGTTGGGTTGGAGTTTTTTTTCTACCTAGGCGGTATATTTGAGCTTTTGAGATAGAACTACTTGCGCTGGGTGTTCCGGTTGTTTTTACATTTGTCGTCGCGCAACAGAATATCATCCAGAACATTTTCATAATTCTCTTTAATTTGTCTTCTTTATAGTTTTTTAATTAATCAGCTCGACCGATGAATCGTAACCCAATTGAGACAATTTTGTGGAAACATTTTTATATAGTATGAGTCACAGACGGAAGAACCGGATCCATCTGTGGCGCATGCATGACAAAATAAAATTTCTGTTTTGTCCATCAATTCAGAAGCACGGTGCAACAGGCCGAACTAATATATCAATTGGCCATTTCTTCATTGTATTGTCTCTCCGCTAGCGGATATTTCTGAAAGTACGAATTTCGCTAAAATTAAAACAAAAATTGTAAAATGCAACATTTAAAAAGAAATGACGTTTTTATTTTACCTGTTGACCAGATGAGTCAAAAATGTGCAGGTAACCCTGGTTGAACGGCGATTTTAGCGCATTTTTTGTTTCAGGAGCACCGAGATTAAAATCATGCTTCGTTGTATTCCAAACAAACAATATTCCTCCCCAATAGAGGGGAGAGAAAAGATTCTGCGTCTTCACATCACTTTCAACAAAACAATGTATATCACCCCAAATATCCCATCGATATTTTAAAATTTTTGTTCCATCTTTGTAATGTGACCTAATAACAAAGATTTGAAAATTTAAGATTTTTATTTGTTTTATATATACATATGTCAAGAAGAAATAAAGAAAATACTCAGAAAAAGAAAAAATAATCGTCTTATCGTCCAGTAATATAATATGAGAAAGAATATTTTATTCAGGTAAATTCACTGTTGTCAATTACGATTCCAAACATCTTTGCAATGAAGTCAAGTGATCTTTTACCTGAAAAAATATACTCATGGTTTGAACAATTCATTTAGGAAGACAAAAAATGCAGCAATATATATTGTGTTATCGAATTTCCATTGAAAAAAAAATTGGGAAAATTTATTTCTTCACCTTCTTTCAAATCTTGTGGTGGTCTTAGTGGTTGTGATGATACGATAATACACAGGCTCAGCAAATACAGCAAACAAATTGTGATCGATATGAGTTTCTGTATATTTTTTGTTGGTTTCATATTTTTATGCAGGTTGTTTTGATTTCTTATATCATTAACTTATACAATACTATGTATGAGCTGATACTCTATATTAAACTGTCAAAGGAGAAAATAGTTCAATGATGAGTGTTAGTGATTGATGGGTTAAACGTAGCACATTTCGGATGTAAGACGTTAGCAACTAATCCGCCCATTTTCTCGGGATCTGTAATATGTCAGCACGGGCACAGCACTTACTGGCCAATTAATAGCAAAGAGCTACTAAAAGATGTTCTAGCCTTCCCTTAAATCTTTCGGTGGTTTTTCAAGTAATGATAGAAGGATGCATAGACTAAGCAAAGACATTAAACAAATAATGGTCTATACATATATAATAACCTATAATAGGATTTTTATATAATACGTAAGCTAACTTTACACTGAATCGAAAAAGAAGAAATAACATCACGACCGTGAAATATTACAAATGTGAGTGAATAAACAAATGTAAAGTATTGCAAATGGGCCAAGAAAAATTTAAAAAGTAATGAAATAATTTAGAATTACACATCTCTCCACAAACTGAAAGGTCTCTGTGAGCGACGCCCTATTTGCCGCTCAGAGACCAAAAGTAATAAACCATTTATAGGAAAAACTGCGAAAGTGAGAGAATATAATGCCAACTTAAGAGTTTAATACAAACACGACTTCAATTATTTCAAACACCGTCGGTTCATATTTATTTTAAAAAATAGGGAATATACACAAATACAATATTGATCTGGATTATGGCTACATGCTGCAAGAAGTCAAGCATGATATCAGCGCTATACTTGTGGAAAATATTTCACGTATATTGTTCTGTAGTTATGAGATACGTAGAGTCCCAATTTAAAAATGATAGTTTCAAAATTCGAAGGGTGTGGTAAGAGTCTCACGATTACTGTCATTTCCATTTGTTTTTCAAATATTGAGTCTTGGGAAGGACTTTTGACTTTGTTGAGACGTTCGTCTTTGTATTTTGCAAAACCAATCTCTATCCTGGAATCTTGACTTGAAATTTCGGAATCAAGGTATGCATGCCTTCCCTTCGAAAGGCTTTTAAGATACGGGCGTGCTGGACCTCTAAATTCAAGCAGTCTTTCTATTGTCCGTGTTTTTCCGCACTCTTATTATCTTCGCGAACTAAGCATCTGACAATCGCCGACAACATTTTAATTTATTTATTTTGTAATGCTAAACTTCAAGTTTAATATGATTGTTCCATTCTGGATAACATTTCAAAACATATGAACAGAACTTTGTTGTATTATATATCGGTAAAATTTCTTGCGATTTTAATGAACATTCTCGATCTGTGTCCACTTCATCTGCATGACTTCAAAACGATACAATCTTGCAACGACAAAAGGAACGTTTTGCAAGTATATCTACAGAAAAATTCAACATAAATTCTAAACATGTCTCACATCATTTTCCTATTTGAACACTATCTATTTGCCAGCAATAAAAGAAGTTATTCATAGGCTATGGAGAAAAGATGTTGTTCGGTCAAAGAGACAGGTTTAAAGAAACTACAGTTGTTATTTATCGCAAACATATTGACAGAAAGTTTCCTTTTGTCTCTGAAAGATTAAATTTTCATAGTTAGATGAAAATGAAGAATATACGATTTTCCTCTACTAAAAAAATGTTGTCACTTTTAATGATATGTAGCTCTTCATATATGAATTCATACATATGAATAGGCTTCATCTTCTCTCACTCTAACAATTTCCCTGATTTGTTGTTTATCGATAGAATTCAATCCCAATCAGGAAAAGTCTGTCCAAGCATGTTTTGTTAAGTATGAGTCACTGCTGAATTGTGAAGATGGGGCGCAGTTTATCTGTGGCATGTGCTTGGTAGAACACCTGATTGATATAAATGCTATAGAAAATTATGAACCATGAACGCAGCACAGCTTGCTTTTGATTTCTCTCCCGGTTAATAAAGGATCGTTCAGAGGGGCATATATCAATTGTGTGGGTGGAATTGTACTCCTACTTCTCAATAGACGAAAAATCATTTCATTACTTTGGAGAATATTAATATTTATTTTTCCTTTCTTGGCGTACCCGCAGTATTTCACACGGCATTTTCTCTAGATTGTGAAATTTTTCCACCGTTTCGGTTTAGTGTTAAATTAGTTTGTGTATTTTATAAAGATACTCATATTGGAGGCGCAACTATCTGATATAATTATAAGCGAAACTTAAGCGATGGCGCATACAAGAAATATACAGAAGTTGTATAGACGGGCAGGCCCGACATACTAGTGGCCCCCGCTATGGAACATACAAAATGTACCAAAGGATCAGATATGAAATATCGCACACAATTTTTAAGCCTGCATGTGTGACAAATCACCCTATCACGCGCACTTCAGCTTAATTAAATCGGTTTTATTTGAATCCGCGTCTTTTGAATCTTTGGGTCGGTCGTGTTAAGTATGAGCCACAGATGGGCTGTGGGTGCAGTTGTGTGGCTTTAAAGAATAACTGAAACTGAATTTCTTGCAAAATTAATTGAGAAGTCATGGTAACGTCATTTCTCCAAGAATCTCTAAACTTTGGAATTCCTTGCCATCTCACTGCCAGTGGGCTGGGGATAGGTAGGTCAGAGTCAAATTCGACCAAAATCGATTGCATTTTGTCGTTAAAAATGAAAACTTTAGTCTATTTTGTAAGTATTTGTTCCTATGAAAGATCCACGATTGATTCGAATATATTGTGCTTCGAATCACGGAATCGAATTGCCCGGCCCTAATCTAATGGAGGCCGCTACGTTAGTATGTATAGCTATGTCTGAACATCAATCGCGATAAACTAACCTACCGCTGCCCGAAGGGGAACCAACTAGCGGCCACTTGATAGCGAAGAGCTACTAAAAGATGTAGTACCAGCAACTGCACTCTAAACGGAAATCATTTCAAACGGAACTGAACCGCCATGGTGAAGTTCGGTGAGTGGTATGTGCCCCGGGCGATGGTAACACCATCTACTAAATGGGTACTTCACTACTACATGTTATTAAATCCCTAAAATTTATTAAGTTGTCAGTCATTTTCATTTCTCTTCCATATCAAGAACTTCTTCGGACTTGTGTGATACAGTAATAAGTTTTTAGAATATCAAACTTTATAGTGAATCTAATTGCTCAACCGGTGATGTGCAAACGATATTTGCACATTGCAATGATGAAGAACGTCTGTATAGACATTCGAAATGTTGGCAAAATATAAAATATCGTTTGCACATAACCGGTTGTACACCAGTTCCATGGATAGCAGCAACTTTGATCATGGGTAGCGTAAACTTGTATCAAGATGCCCACATTTGAATTCGCATTTGTTAAACTATACGTCGACGTCCGCAAAATATTCAATGGTTTGTTACTGAGCTTGAAAATGATAGAAATTCTATAGTAAGAACCTTTCCCGGTTGTTTGCGAATGTATATCTAATAAAATAACTATCTTTTCTTGAATATGGGCCTCTGATTTTTTGCTAATTTTATTCTCTAAATGTAACTTTGAGAAAGATTCAGGAACCAACTGATCAATCCCATGATCCCAATCCTCTTCCGCCTATTTCTTATATGATACAAATACTTTACTTATATTTATTTCATATACTTGCGACTCAATATCAGTATCTTCACAAAATACGTCAGCTAACTTTACACTAAAAACGAAAACAACAAATAGTACCACCGCCGTGAGAGTATTACAAAAAAATGATAGGATAAAACAAATGTAAAGTATCACAAATGCGATAAGAAAAGTCATTCATTAATATCTTCAATGATAAGAAATATTTTTTTTCCGTGGAAAAGATTGGATACACCTCTCTCCATAACTGCAAGGTCTTGTCAAATAGATATCAAGAGCAGTAAACCATAAATCGGGCAAACTGCGAGAAAAAGAGAATATAAAACCTATTCAAGAGTTCAATAATACAGCCATGACCTGAGAAAATTCGAAGAACGCCAGGGCATATTTATTTTGAAATATGAAATAAATACAAATAATACAAGATTGATCTGGATTATTCCACAGGTACATGGTTACACATGATCCAGGTTTATGCACAGGAAAAAATGAAACACATGATCAGCCAAAAACCTTCACCCCGATCCGGTACTAGCATCTATCTGCAGGAGAAGTCGTGGACTCGTGGTGCACCGTATATTTAACCTGTAATATCTCTTTCCTCGCCCGCAGGATAAACATGAAATCCTATCCCTATCGACGTATAGTTCCTATCAAAAAAATTATTTTGTCAATCATAAGTCTCTTATGGCCTGCACCTCGGCTACATAATCCATCAGTAACCCAAAGTTATCTAAATAGGCCCTAATAGAGACAAGTTGTACCTGCGGAGTGTAGAAGATAGGGGTCGGGGAACAATGTGAACACCATAACATGGAGGAATGGCCGAATGAAATAGATCTGTCGAAGTTAATAAAGGAACTGTTTAAGTCCAAGCTCAGCTGTTGCCACCACCAGTGCTTGTAGCAAGTTTTGTTTCGTTTTTGCTTTAGTTTCTGCGTACAAATAACTTCTTTCAAATAGTGTTTAAATAGGGGATATTACTTGGAACATGTTTACAATTCATGTTGTTATTTTCCGTAAATAAAATGACGATAATAGTCGCTTTGTCGTTGGAAAATTGTATTATTTTGAAACCTTGCTCATGAAGGGAATGAATGCTTCTCATGCTCCCCCCTTCAAAACATTATTTAAAACTTTGTAGGAATCTTTCGAGTCCAATATCTGGCCATTGATTTTAGACTTCCTTGATTGAATATACTTAACAATGGCAGAGTCTAATACACATTTGATTTTTCGTTTCTTCCGAAATATACCACAGATTAAAAATATTCCTGAAATTAAATTATTAGTTTAATTCGTACATCGCCAGAAATTTGACTGGTAAACATTTTATCTATGGCCTATCCTACTGGCTTGCTTAGGCAAACGTGGTCGTGGTCAGATGCGTCATTTACAAAGATATATATTAGTGGTGGCCATTGTAAGTAAAAGTTGGCCTATTATACCTAGTTTAATTTCAAAGTACTTTACCTAGTTTCACGGATGCCTGATTTACATAGTTTAACTTTTACGAGTTTTCAGTTTGTAGTTTTACCTAGTTAATTTACTAGGCATAATAGGTAACTTTACCTTTTTAACTAAGTAGTTGAAATATTAACTCGGCAACTGTTTCAAAAAAGTAGGTACCCGGTTCGAAAAACAAGACTAATCAAACATTTGTTGTTGAAATGTTTTTGAAATAGACAATTCGGTGATTCCAAACTTCAAGTCTATTAAAAAGCGTCTGAAATGCAGAATAATTACGATTACCTACTTTATCTGGTTTTTAATCTAGGTACTATCTAGTTTCGATAGTGAAACTAGGTTATCTTCTAATGCTTCACCTAGTTCTCTGATAAATTCGTTTAACTTTATCTAGATTTAGTGAAAACTAGGTTGTCATCACTAATATATATTCTGAGAGCGTGGGCGAAAGAAAGGCGGCTTTGGATGTAGACAGCCATTCCGTGACTGTATCTCAAAGAATTCTTGCGAAGGAAGGCATACCAAAAATCCAAATATAAGATTTGAAATTTCTTGAATAGGGATTGTATTTAGTTTACCTCATACCTACAGAATATCCTGGGTAAAATATTTCCCCGCAAGTGTAGAGCTGAAAGTCATAGAGGTAATAAGCTCATCATCGGTCGAATTTCTATTCCTATTGATGAGATTTCAGAAAATCATGTCTGATTTAAAGCAGCATGCAGAAATAATCTAGATCAATCTTGCATTTGTTTGTGTTTATTTCCTTTTTCGAAACAAATATGACCTGAAATTCTTTGAATTCTCTCAGGTCGTGGTTGTATTGAATTCTTGAATAGGTTTTATATATTCTCATTTTTGCAATTTGCCCGATTTAAGGTTTACTGTTTTAGTTCTCTGTTTCATAGGACCTTATAGTTATGGAGGGAGCTGTATTCATACTTTTCGACTGAACAAAAAAATTATTTCTCATCATTGGAGATATTCTTGAATGATTTCTTAAATGATCTTTCTTGTTCCTTTCGTGATACTTTACATTTGTTTATCCTCTCATCGGTTATGCTATTTTTCGGTTTCGTTTTAGTGTAGAGTTACCGTATCTATTTTGTAAAGGTACTGATATTGAGTCGCAAGTATATGATATAATTATAGATGAAATATTTGTATCATATAAGAAATAGACGGAAGAGGATTTAGATCCTAATTTTTTCGTTGTCTTTGCTTAGTCTTGGTATCATTACTTCAAAATCCTCAAAAAGGTTTAACAGAAAGATGGTTCCTGAATCTTTCTCAAAGTCACTTTTTAGAAAACGTTAATAGTAGAGATTCAGTGACCCATATTCAAGAAAAGATGTCTCATTTTATTAGATATACATTCGCAAACTCCTACTATACCATTTGTATCATTTTCAAGCTAGAGATAATTTAAACAATCATTCGGTTCTATGTTACTTCTCTTTAAAAACGAACCATTGAATATTTTGCGGACGTCGACGTATAGTTTAACTGGTGCGAATGCAAATGGGGGCACATTGGTGCAAATTTACGCTATCCAGGATCAAATTTGCTTCTATCCAAGGAACTGGTGCATAGTCAACTGAGTATAAAGTTTGATAGTTCTAAAAACAGCCAAACATTTCAAAATTATTCGGTATTTTGGTGACTTTTTATTATATTTTTTGCCAATTTTATCGTGCCCTGTTGTCAAATCCATACACAGCTATTTCGTTCTTGTTCAGCGCTGCTCTAATTTATAAAACAAATATGTTTTTGGTTTTGTGAACTACAAAACATCTTAAAACAGTCGAAAACGAGTTTTCTTTTAAATAGAATCGTCTTTGAAAGGATTCGATTCGAAATTATTTTGTCAGAAATTTCATTCGAAAATATTTGAAACTTGCATTCCTATCAACAATATTATTTGTACAATTGAGTATCAGGTTCACAAACTTAGAGATATATTAATTTATAAATGGTATTTGGTGTATTCGACCTAACGTGGCAACTTAACAGGGCCGATTATACTTTCCATAGAATAATAGTAGAGTATAGAGTAATAATGCGACAGAACCAATAAAAAAAGTTGCGTTGAAAATCAATAACAATAAATTGTTAATAAGTTCATTTGTCTTTCAAACATATGAACGAAGTTGATACCACGCCTAGGGTTACAATTTCCATATTTGAGGTGGGAATTGATCTGGGCAATTGAGTCTTTTGAATATAGACTTACGCAGAACATACTTCTAAAAAAAATCAAATACATACTCGTTTTTGTGATTCGGCAAATTTTTCCCAATCAAGAATTTTTATTTTGTCGAAAACTAATTTGATTGAAGGTTGTTCTTCATTGGGTGTCTTAATGCTGATGTTAATTTTGGATGTTGTTCTTGAATATTTGTATAAATTTTTCTATTTGTAAGAAGTTCTTCAATATTCTTTATTCTGCAATTTTCTGTGTTGTTGCTGTAAATACATATCAACCACTATGGGTGTGTTCCCTTGCTATTAGGTTATTTGCAAAGAATTTTAATGACATTTTTTAAAAATTTTTAACTTAAAGTATGTACTTTGAGCATATTTGAAGGCATTTGTGATTAATATTGGTATCGGCCGGTATCTGTGATCTTGAGTATCGATGGCATCGGTATC
Source organism: Styela plicata (assembly GCA_963675895.2). NCBI lineage: Eukaryota > Metazoa > Chordata > Ascidiacea > Stolidobranchia > Styelidae > Styela > Styela plicata. The sequence continues at coordinate 13,262,402 of OZ023151.1, read as the reverse complement.
GGCTCTTTTTGCAGTATCGGCATCAGTATCGGGAAAAAAATGGTTTCGGTACATCTCTAATGGAAACTAGTTCAACTTTATTTTCGTCTGTTACATTACTATGTCCGAATTATGTCGGTAAACGGTAGGAAACAAGTTCAGCAGTATTTTTATCGGTTTTATTTCTCATTTTTAAAATGACACATCCATCGATCCAAAAGGTGTTGTCTAGTTTGCCAGGCAGAAATACAAAAACACCATGTTCTCATTCCCCAGAAATATAAGTTTATTGTAAGGAGTAGATATTACGTTGTATAATATCAACGATTCGCCAGTCATGTTGAAATTGAAACTAGCGAAATAAATCATTGTTTATAACGGCTTGCACGTGTGTATGCGTAGAGTTGCATATATTTTTAGAGATATTGAATAATTTTGTCAGATTTTCAGTAGTTGAACTTTACGAATGTAAGCCCATTTGCAATAACCACAGACTGACCGCGCATAGGCATTGCGATCCATCAGTGACACATGCTTCATAAAAAGACGCAGAAGATATTTGATACACAAATTTGTGTCTGGGTATGATCGCCACTCACAATAGTATTTTCCCATTCTGGAGGAGATAAATTACTTATTTTACATAGATATTGATATAGAAATTGTGACTATCTATTATTTAAGAAATATGCAGAAGTTTATATGGATGACAATTTGCTTGATGTATTTGTTGAGCCTGTGTGTCCTTGCATCATCTTTACGAATTCAACCAAAAGGTTTGAGAGAAGGTAAGTAGTACTCGAATACCTTCAAAGGACTTTATGTAAACACGAATAGCAGAATAACCCCTTTATGTAGCATTGACAAACTACAGCCAAAATTTTAAATAACACGGACACGATGTTCTCAAAATCTGGTTCGTAGATCAAAGGATGTCCCCATCTCCCGGAAGCAGTTCCGGAAGGCCAGAAAATCTGTATGTAGGTCTACAGCGTCTAAATCCCTATCTCAATGTGGTAATTATGATGTGTGGGGAGTTACTAACCAGTCCAATGTTAAATGTTGTGGGCCCGACCAAATCTGCAAAAAGTATGATGAAATTGCGAAAAAAACGATGATTTCTCGCTTGCCTTCCTTTTTGTCGGCGTTTGAGACAAAATCCTATAATAGGAATGTGTATTTTGGCTAAAATTTCGTCGTATATTTTTAAAAAATTACCTGAAAGCTTCCTGCGTGTTCTTTTGCGTCACAACTTAGAGGCGACAGTGGTGTTGTGTGATTCCGATCTAAATCTACAAGATTTAGCTATATCACATGCTCTGGTGGAAGATACGAGGGTCAAGACACTACAAAATTACGATTTTATTTTGCGCCATCAGCGCTCAATTGCTTTTGCTTTAAATTTTCAATATTTTGTTTCCAAAATAATGATATGAAGCGGGGGGAAATTGATTGTTTTAATATAAATACTTGTCATAAAATTCTGATTATTCACATAACAGAAATACCTTTCAGGTTCAGACGAATTAATAGAACCCCCTCAATGGACTACGTAAAATTAGCTGATGTGGAATCCAGCAGTTTATCAGATGAAGTTCAGAAATTCTTCTGCAACAATATTATTTTGTGTTCAAGTTAATAATAAATGAAATAATTGTTTCATTCCGTGTTAGTTTTTCATAAAGAACAAGTAAATATTTTGTAGACGTCGATATTGAAGTTTAACCTTAGCGATTACTATAATTGTTGCAGCGCTAACCAAGTCGAATATTCTTTTTCAAAACTAATCTTGTTAAGTATGGGCCACTGATGGCAGCGCGGTCCATCGGCGGCTCATGCTTAATAAGACAAATTATCTGGTTGTAACCGATAAAACGTCAATTCATCGGGCCGAGTGAAGAAATTCGCATTCGCATAAGTTTGAGAGAGAAGAAATTATGTCGATGCGAACAATTTAGAGATATTGTATGAACATCAGAATCAGCCAATGTGCACCCAACACGTGCGCAGTACTTTGAGATTCCCAACGTTTCACAATGGGACGGATTCATCAATTTTGAAAAAGTTTTGGTCGTGGAATTAATAAGAGCTAAGAATAAGAGATACCTTCCGATTGTTCATGACACACCTTTTCGAAACGGCGATACAATGCAGCATGTTGGTATTTTTCAATTCCACGGCCGATAGTATAGAATTTTTGCTTTCACAAACTCTGATCACTTTCCTTCCGCATGAAAATGAACTTTATTTCACAGTATGCAATGAACATGGACATGGTTCGTGGATGAAGCCGCCATCAGCTGCGCTCATTTGAACCCCCGTGCGCCAGCAGGTGTCCAGCAAGCCTCCCGTATATAATCATCTATCAAGGGATTCGAACCTTCGTCAGGACGACCGGAGATGCGTCGCTCGAAGCGTATTACGACCCAACCCAACGGGGCACAAACCCATGTCACACACAGGCAATGGGAGGAGTAACGAAAGCGTTGCCCTTGTTGCCGATAGTATCAGTCACTGTCTTTGGACATAAAGGAAGTGCAATGACCATACTATCGCTGTGTAGGATTCGATCTAGCAAATTAATAAAAATAATAAGGTTCAGCGCAGAAAAGCATTTCCCGTTATTTTTAACTATTGAGCTAAATTGTTAAATTTTTTGCCTCTTCCAACTTTACTAAAATAGTTGGCAAATAAGCTTTCTGATTAAGTTGAGTGCTGCTTGGTTCAAGTTGAAGTTCTCAAAAAAGCTTAGTATATTCATATTTTTTTAGGGGGAGATGCAACGAATAAAACAAATTTTACTTTTGCAAATGAAATATTCATTAGTGACATTATACGATTCATGGGTAATTGTACAAATGATACAGTGTGATGAAAAAATAAACGCCGGTGGTTTAATTATATCTCTAAAAATGGAATTAAGACGATGAGATAATCATGAATATTGACAATAATTATTGGAAACACGAAGGAATTTCTCACGTTTAATTATAGACGTTGTTTTTTTTTGGTTCAGAAAGGGCGGTTTTATGAAGGAAGAGGGGTTATGATCGTAATATTGTGAAAACCATGACAAGCGGCATAGTTTTATAAAATATGCCTATCGAACTTTGTCTAAAGTTTGTTTGTGTCCAAATTCAACTGTTGCTGTCATCAGTGGTTATTAGGTATTGTCCTGCAGTTATTGCTCCCGGACCTTGCTTAGTAGGAAGAAAAATTCATGAAAGATACATTGGGATAGTAGATATATCACACCTTAGTATGCTTTGTATCTTTACCAGCTCAATACAGAAATATGAATCGATCCTGTATTTGGTTATATTTCCTATTTTAATAATAAAAATATGCACGGGCGTGCTTTGTAATCTTTACATATTGGAAATGAAACTTTTCAGTGGGTTTCACTCCTTCATCCTCGCAGTTTGCCCTCTTTATGGATTATCATTTTTTATCTTTCTCATCCAAATACGCTATGTGTTGATGTACTTCACGGCTGAATTATTTTATCCTTTCCAAGGATATTAATATAGTAAGTTCCTGATTTCAACAGCGCTCTAACTTGATAGATATGAATATCAAAACGAGCATATACTGCATTGGTAAATACCAAAATCCATTACACTAACGAATCGAATATTTTATTTTACGTATGTGCTAAAGATGGATCGTATCTTATCGACGCGAGCCATCAGTTGCGCATATATAACAATAGGCGTAGGGAAAAAAGTATGATACAACAATCAAAGTTTCAATTCAATATAACGAAACATTCCGGAAAGCAATGGCAAAAAAGGTTAATTTTTCCGGGCGAGTGTATAAAAATCAGAAAGTACAAGAATTTTTCATTAAGAATTTTAAGTTGGCTAAAGTTTTCGGTGCGATTTTTCATGATAACCACACATGTTCCGATCACGCTGAAACAGGTTCCCCAAAGGATTGGCAGATGATATTGCTGGTGTGTTGTTATAGCTATGTCAAGATTTATTCCAGAACCAATCCCGATTAATAATTAAAGATCGAGATCAAAGCCCTCCGGTGACTAGCAGGTGTTATTAACCGTGCTGTTGAAGACGTGCGCTCAATTCTACATGGCCAGGTGAAAACTGGTACTTACAGCCCAGTTTTTCAGATATAATCATTTGAAAGTGGCCTAACAGACTGTCTGTCAAAATCACATTGAATGACGTCATGGCGTGACGTGTTTGTGCGATTGCTGTTGCCAGATACTTTTTGGCTCTAGCATCAAAGCTGCAAGGTCTAGTGATCTAAAATCTCTGTTAAAAGGTCTGTATGACTGAAAACTTTTTATTTTACATTTTTACCCAAGTCTCCAAGGGTATCTGTTCAAGGATTGTAGATTTACTGTAAAAATTCAACCAAACATCACATTGATTGACGTCATGGGCATGTGGTCTGAGCGAGTACTAGTTGCCATATATCTTTTGGCTCCAGCATCAAAGCTGCAGGGTCTAGTGATCTAAAATCTTAGTGAAAAGGTCTGCATGGCTGAAAAATTTTTATTCCATATTTTTTGCCTAAATTTCCAAATTTCCATGCTCATAAATTCTACATTTTCCGCCAAAATTCAACCAAAAAACTTTTTTTGGAATTCGAAATAACTTTTTGCAAGGAAGCTTTGAAAGCGTTCTATGTGTGTAGGGTCATAGTCCAAGACCCAGTGGAGAAGTTGCAAATTGGCCAGTTTTGTGAGTTTGAAAGTTATTTTAATATTATCAATTCGTGCAAAAACAAAGAATATTCAGTGGAGCGTGAGCTGATGTGATTACAGAGCTCAAATTCGTTTCATTTTTGCTATTTGAAATAAAATAGCTTTTTGTATCACGTTATGTTCTGTACTTGGGACGTATGACTAAGTTCAGTCACTTTAAAAAAAACTTGGGACCTTATCCAAAAATTTTAGGACCCATGCATGATTTTTAAAATAGGTTGAAAACGGGTCAGGATAAATTTTAAGATTGATTCGACATTTCTGATATAAAAATGGTTTAAGTATAGTTATTCGTAGTCAAATCAGTATCATGCATGGCCCGTGCATGGGTTTCGAATACCCATAAAAACGTAGAAAGATGTTTGTTAAAGGCGATGGGTAGTAGTTATTCTATACTTGATCTATCCACCTAAAATTTTTCTATAATTTCATTATGTCAGCATCCTGGTATGGCCCATACATATATCATTGGGTAGATATAAAACAGTGTAAAGATGGACTTTCATACTGATTTGACACAGTCCAGAGAGGAATGATCCAAAAATAATCTCAAGACACCAAAGCTTGTCTGTTTCATGCATGGCCCATGCATATATCGTTGTATAGATGAAAAAGAGTGTAAAGATAGGTTTATATAATGTTTTAACATAGTCCTGGGATGAATAACTCAAATATAATATATAAACACCTTGCCTCGTTTGCCACATACATGGCCCATACATATATAATTGGATGGATCAAAAAGAATGCAAATATGGGCTTTGGTGTTGATTCGACACAGTCCTGAGTTGATTGAACCAAATATAATTTCAAAACACAATACCTTGTCTGTTCCATGCATGGCACATGTATATATCATTGAATAGACAAAAAAGAGTGTAAAGATGGTCTTTACTGATTATTTGGCGAAGCCAAAAAAATATATGAGTAGTCATGGAAGATCCAGTGATGACAGTGTTTATCATGGTCAGGCGAAAGCCTTCGTAGTACTGTGTAACAGTTCTAGTTTTTATTATTATTATCATTAATAGCACTATTGACAAACATACTGACAGAAAGTTTCATTTTGACTCTGGAAGATTGCATTTTCATAGTTAGATAAAAATGTAGAACATTCGACTTTCCTTTACTCAAAAAATGTTGTCGCTTTTAGTAATATGTAGCCCTTCAAATATGAATTCATGCATTTGAATAGGCTTCATATTCTCTCACTCTAGCAGTTTCCCTTCTTTGTTGTTTATCGATACAATTCAATCCCAATCAGGAAAAACCTGTCCAAACATGTTTTGTTAAGTATGAGTCACTGATGAATTGCGAAGATGAGGCGCAATTTATCTGTGGCTTGTGCTTGGTAGAACACCTGATTGATATAATTGCTATAAAAATTATGAAACATGAAAGCAGCACAGCTTTTGATTTCTCTCCCGGTTAATAAAGCATCGTTCATAGGGGCATATATCAATTGTGTGGGTGAAATTGTACTCCTACTTCTCAATAGACGAAAAATCATTCTACTACTTTAGAGAATATTAATATTTATTTTTCCTCTCTTGGCGTACCCGCAGTATTTCACACGACATTTTCTCACGTCCGTGAAATTATTCCACCCTTTCGGTTTAGTGTTAAATTAGTTTGTGTATTTTGTAAATATACTCATATTGGAGGCGCAACTATCTGATATAATTATAAACTTTTGCACCATACAAGAGATATACAGAAGTTGTATAGATGGGCAGGCCCGACATACTAGTGGCCCCCGCTATGCAACATACAAAATGTACCAAAGGATCAGATATGAACTATCGCACACAATTTTTAAACCTGCATATGTGACGAATCACCCTACAACGCGCACTTCAGCTTGGTTAAATCGGTTTCATTTGAATCCGCGTCTTTTGAATCTTTGGGTCGATCGTATTAAGTGTGAGCCACAGATGGGCTGTGGGCGCAGGTGTGTGGCTTTGAAGAATAACTGGAACTAACTTTCACGCAAAATTAAATGAGAAGTCATGGTAACGTTATTTCTCCAAGAATCTCTAAACTTTGGAATTCCTTGACTTCAGGAACTGCTTTCCTGATTTGTTGTTTCTGTTTGAATGAATATTTTCACCAGACAACAGAACACCCGACAGAAATGGAAAAAAATTTAAAGTCAAACCATTTTAGTGATGCAACATTTCACTGTGCCGCCGGTTCAGGTATTCAGGTATTTTATGGTAAGAATTTCGGTTATAAGATTGAGTGTTCCCGTAAACGGTAATTCACGCAAATGGACACTGCGTGGTTACGTCAAAGAAGGGCCATCGAGGTTGAGAATTCTAAACCTAACAGACACTTTCTCTTTCATAGCTCGATGTCCGGAACCTGCGTTTGTTGTTATGTATTCAATTTAATAAATATATATTCCTGAATCGTCAATTCTCGTTAATTTTGTGTCTGTAGTGGGTTGGGGATAGACAGGTTGGCAAGTCAGGTAGTGGGCTGGGGATAGGTAGGTCAAAGTCAAATTCGACAAAAATCGATTGTGTTTTGTCTTTAAAAATGAAAACTTTAGACCATTTTGTAAGTATTTGTTCCTATGAACGATCCACGATTGATTCCAATATTTTGTGCTTCGAATCACCGAATCGAATTGCCCGGCCCTAATGGGTACTTGACAACTATATGTTATTGATTGTGTTCCCAAAAATTTATTAAGCAATCAGTCATTTTTATTTCTCTTCCTAATCAAGAACTTCTTCGGACTTGTGTGATACAGTAATAAGTTCTTAGAATATCAAAGATGCTCACATTTGCATTCGCATTTGCTAAACTATACGTCGACGGCCGCAAAATATTTAGTGGTTTGTTATTAGGGAAAAGAACATAAAACTGAATGATTGTTTAATCGTCAGCATGAAAATGATAGAAATTCTATAGTAGGAACCTTTCCCGGTTGTGTGTATCTAATAAAAGGACACATCTTTTCCTGAATATGGGCCTCTGATTTTTTGCTATTCATGTTCTCTAAAAAGTAACTTTGAGAAAGATTTAGGAACCAACTTTCCGTCAAACCTTTTTGAGGATTTTGGAGTAATGATACCGAGATACCAAGACTGAGTAAAGGCATTGAACAAATTATGATCCCAATCCTCTTCCGCCTATTTCTTATATGATACAAATACTTTACTTATTTTTATATCATATACTTGCGACTCAATATCAGTATCTTCACAAAATACGTAAGCTAACTTTACGCTAAAAACGAAAACAACAAATAGCATCACCGCCGGGAGAGTATTACAAAAAATGATAGGATAAACAAATTTAAAGTATCACAAATGCGATCAGAAAAGTCATTTATTAATATCTTCAATGATAAGAAATTTTTTTATTCTGTGGAAAAGATTGGATACACCTCCCTCCATAACTGCAAGATCTTGTCAAATAGATATCAAAAACAGTAAACCAAACTGCGAGAAGAAGAGAATATAAAACCTATTCAAGAGTTCAATACAACCATGCCCGGAGAGAATTCAAGGAACGCAAGGTTATATTTATTTTGATATATGAAATAAACACCAACAAATACAACATTAATCTGGATTATTTCACAGGTACATGGTTACACATGAACCAGGTTTATGCACTGGGAAAAAAATGAAAAATATGCTAAGCCAAAATCCTTCACTCGTGCTCGGTACTGGCATCTATCTGCACGAGAAGTAGTGGACACGTGGTTCGCCATATAGTTAACCTGTAATATCTCTCTCCTCGCCCGCAAAAAAATTATCAAAATAATTATTTTGTCAAGCATAAGTCTCTGATGGACTGCACCTCGGCTACATAGTTCATCAGTAACCCAAAGTTATCAAAATAGGCTCTAATAGAGACAAGTTGTAACTCATGCGGAGAGTAGAAGGTAGGGGTCGGAGAGCAATGTGAACACCATAACATGGAGGAAGGGCCGAATGAAATGGATCTGTCGAAGCTAACAAAAGAACTGTTTAATTCCAAGCTCAGCTGTTGCCACCATCAGTGCTTGTAGCAAGTTTTGATGCGTTTTTGCTTTAGTTTCTGCGTACAAATAACTTCTCTTAGATAGTGTTTAAATGGGGGATATTAGGTGGAACATGTTTGCAAGTCATGTTGTTTTTTCCGTGAATAAAATGACGATAATAGTCGCTTTGTCGTTAGAAAATTGTATTATTTTGAAACCTTGCTGATGAAGGGAATGATTGTTCTATTATATGCTTCCCCCTTCAAAACATAATTTAAAACTTTGTAGGAATCTTTCGAGCCCATTATCTCGTCGATGATTTTAGATTTCCTTGATTAAATATACTCAACCCTGGCAGAGTCTAATACAAATTTGATTGTTTCGTTTCTTCCGAAATATAACACAGTTTAGGTATATTCCTTAAATTAAATTATTTAACTTATTAGTTTAATTCGTACATCGCCAGAAATTTGACTGATAAACCAATATATCTACGCCGTGTTCTACTGGTTTGCAGTAGGCAATCGAAAAAACGTGGTCGTGCTCAGTTGGGTCATTTGCAAAGATATGGTTGAAATATTAACCCGGCAACTGTTTCAAAAAAGTAGGTACCTGGTTCGAAAAACTAGGCTAATCAAACGTTCGTTGTTGAAATGCTTTTGAAATAGACAATTCGGTGATTCCAAACTTCAAATCTATTAAAAAGCGTCTGAAATGCAGATAATAACTATTACCCAGTTTACCTGGTTTTTAATCTAGGGACTATCTAGTTTCGAATGGGAAACTAGGTTACCTTGTAATGCTTTATACCGACTTCTCTCATAAATTCGTTTAACTTTATCTAGTTTGAGTGAAAACTATGTTGCCATCACTAATATTATAAGAGTGCGGACAAAATGAAGACTGCTTTGGATGTAGACATGGAACTCAAAGAATTCTTGCGAAGGAGGGATACCCAAAATCCAAAGAAGAGATTTGAATTTTTTTGGAATCGGGACTATATTTAGTTTATCTCATACCTACAGAATATTCTGGGAAAAATATTTCCCCGCGAGTGTGGAGTTGAATGTCATAGAGGTAATAAGCTCAGCATACGTCGAATTTGTATTCCTATGGATAGGATTTCAAAAAATCATGCCTGAGTTAAAGCAGCATGCAGAAATAATCCCGATCAATCTTGGATTTGTTTGTGTTCATTTCCGTTTTCGAAAAAAAATATAACCCGAAGTTCTTTGAATTGTCTCAGGTCGTAGCTGTACTAAACTCTTGAAAGGTTTTATATTCTCTCTTTCTCGCAATTTGTCCGATTTAAGGTTTTCTGTTTTAGTTCTCTGTTTGATAGAACCTTACAGTTATGGAGGGGTTTATTCATACTTTTCGGCTGCAAAAAAATTCATTTTATCACTGGAGATATTAATAAATGACTTTTATTGTCGCATTCGTGATACTTTACATTTGTTTATCCTCTCATCAGTGATGCTATTTCTTGGTTTCATTTTAATGTAGAGTTACCGTATCTATTTTGCAAAGATACTGATATTGAGTCGCAAGTATATGATATAATTAAAAGTGAAGTATTTGTATCATATAAGGAATAGGCGGAAGAGGATTTGGATCATATTTTGTTCCTTGTCTTTGCTTGGTCTTGGTATCATTACTTCAAAATCCTCAAAAAGGTTTAACAGAAAGATGGTTCATAAATCTTTCTTAAAGTAACTTTTTAGAAAATGTTAACAGTAGCAAACCAGTGGCCAATATTCAAGAAAAGATGTGTCATTTTATTAGATACACATTCGCAAACAACCAGAAACTGTTCCTACTATATAATTTCTATCATTTTCATGCTAGCGATAATTTAAACAATCATTCGGTTCTATGTTACTTCTCTTTAAAAATGAATTATTGCATATTTTGCGAACGTCGGCGTATAGTTTAAACAGTTTGAATGCAAATGGGGGCATCTTGGTGCAAGCTTACGCTATCCAGGATCAAATTTGTTGCTATCCAACAAACTGGAGCATTTTTAACTGAGTATAAAGTTTGATAGTTCCAAATACAGCAAGATATTTCAAAATTATTTGGTTTTTTGGTGACTTTTTATTAATTTTTTTGGCAATTTTATCGTACCCAGTTGTCAAATCAATACACAGCTATTTTGTTCTTGTTCAGCGCTGATCTAATTTAAACAACAAATATGTTTTTGATTTTGTGAACTAAAAAAAAACATCTTAAAACTGTAGAAAATGAGTTTTCTTTTAAATAGAATCATCTTTGAAAGGATTCGATTCCAAATTATTTCGTTAGAAATTCCATTAGAAAAACATTCGAAACTTGCATTCCCATTTACAATAATATTGGTACAATTGAGCATCAGGTTCTCAAACTTTTATTACTATTTATTACTACATTACGTTGTTTAATATCAACGATTCGCCAGCCATGTTCAAATTGAAACTAAAGAAATAAAGCATCGTTTAAAATGGCTTGCATATGTGTATGCGTAGAGTTGTATTGTTTATAGGGATATAAAGTGATTTTGTCAGATTTGCAGTACTTGAACTTTACGAATGCAATACCCATTTGCAATACTCTTATAAAATCAGAAATTTGTTTTTGTCAAGAATAACCCACAGACAGTCCGCGCCTAGGCGGCGCGATCCATTAGTGACGCATGCTTGACGAAAGATGTTTAATAAAAAAAATTGGGACTAGGTATGCTCGCCACTAACGATACTATTTTTCCATTTTAGATAAGATAAGTTGCATATTTTATATAGATATTGATATAGAAATTGCGACTATCTATTACCTATTACCTACGCACGCTTGGCAAAAGGCGTTTGATAAAAAAATGTGACCGGGTGTGATCGCCGTTCATGATACTATTTTTCCCATTCCAGATAAGATAAATTACATATAGATATTGGTATTGGAATTGGAACTCTCTATTACTTAAGGAATATGCAGAAGTTTATATGGATGACAATTTGCTTGATGTATTTGTTGAGCCCGTGTGTCCAAGCATCATCTCAACGATTAGGTTTGACAAAAGGTAAGTACACGAATATTTTCAAAGCACTTTATGTAAACACGAATAGCAGAATAACCCCTTTAAGTAGCATTGACAAACTACGGCCAAAATTTTAAATAACACGGACACGATGTTCTCAAATTCTGGTCCGTAGATCAAAGGATGTCCCCATCCCCCGGAATCAGTTCCGGAAGGCCAGAAAATCTGTATGCAGCGTCTAAATCCCTATCTCAATGTGGTAATTATGATGAGTGGGGAGTTACGAACCAATCCAGTGTTGAATGTTGTGGGTCCCACCCAATCAGCAAAAAGTATCATGGATTTGCGAAAAACGATGATTTCTCGCTTGTCTTCCTTTTTGTCGGCGTTTGAGACAAAATCCTATAATAGGAATGTGTATTTTGGCTGAAATTTTGTCGTATAGTTTTAAAAAATTACCTGAAAGCTTCCTGCGCGTTCATTTGCGTCACAACTTAGAGGCGACAGTGGTGGTGTGTGATTCCGATCTAAATCTACAAGATTTAGCTATATCACCTGTACTGGTAGAGGATACGAGAGACAAGACACTCCAAAATTACGATTTTATTTTGCGCGCCATCAGCGCTCAATTGCCTTTGCTTTAAATTTTCCATATTTTGTTTCTAAAATAATGCTATAAAACGGGGGGAAATTGATTGTTTTATTCGAAATACTTTCACAAAATTCTGATTATTCACATAAGAGAAATTCCTTTTTTAGCAGAATCAGACGAATTAATAAGATATCCTCCCGGAACTGTGGAAAATTAGTGGATGTGGAATCCAGCAGTTCATCAGATGAATTTCAAAAATTTTCAACATCAACCGGGAAAGGTTCCTGCAACAATATTATTTCGTTTTCATGTTATTCATGTCATTAATAAATGAAATTATCATTTTATTCCGTGTTAGTTTCTTTAAAGAACCAGTAAATATTTTGTAGGCGTCGATTAATATACTTGTTGCAGCGCTAACCCAGTTCATTCAAAATTCTTTGCCAAAACTTATTTTGTTAAGTGCAGTCCATCAGTGGCCGGCCATGCTTAATAAGACAAATTATCTGGTTGGAACCGATAAAACGTCAATTAATCCGGGCCAAGTGAAGAAATGACGTCGATGCGACCAATTTAGGGATATTGTATGAACATTAGAATGAGCCAATGCTCACCCAAGTCGTGCGAAGTACTTTGGGATTCCCAACCTTCGATTTTGAAAGAGTTTTGGTGACGGAATGTACAGTTAAGAATAAGATATGCCTTTCGAGGCCTTTGCGAATATTGTTCATGACACACCTTTTCGAAAACGGTGATATTATTTAGCATGTTGGTATTTTGCTTTTACAAACTTTATATCACAGTATGCGCTTATCGTGGACATATGGTCTGTGGATGAAGGAAATCTGAAATACCCGACCCAGATATTGCGCTACAGATATTGCGCTATTGATTATTAGATGGAAAATCATTAACATTAATATTTTTTCTTTCTTGGCGGAATCGCTGTATTTTACGCTAGTATATTCAGTCACGTTTGTAATATTCTCGCGGTCGTGACGTTATTTCTCCGTTTCAGTTTAATTAGCTTACGTATTTTGTAGAGATACTCATATTGGAAGCGCAGCTATATCTGATATAATTATCAGTGAAAATTTTATATCATATAAGAAATATGCAGAGGTTAATTGATATTCATCATAATTCATCTAGTCATTGTATCCTTTCATCATACCATCCCCCAAGAGGTTTGAGCGGAAATGTGAGCAGGTTAATATTTTCAATTTTCTCTTTTGTCTTATAAATATAATATGTCGAAGTATTGTTACCGTATACTAAGCAATTATGAAATATAGAGATTTTTACACAAATATAACTAAATTATAACCAACTAACCTAGTTTCATTTCCCATACTAAGTAGTACCTTGACTAGAAACCAGAAGCTGGCATAATTAAAGGATTTTTAATATATTTGAAGACTGAAATCGGTAACCTTGTTTAGAATAGCGTTTCACTAACCATTTCCGTTCCATCCAGTCAGCCTTTAGATCTTAAACTGTCTCATCCACGCCTTAGCCTATCAAGTATTTTCGACACTCCGTCTACATGAATCGCTTGGCTTTATCCTATTTTTGTGTTGTGCTGACACAGATTTTGAATTTTTAGATTAAACCAATAAAACTTGATTTCCAGAATACTCAAAAACAGTAACAAAAATAATTTATTCCTAATTTTTCTTCTGAATTACTTGGTAATTGCTATTATTTTAGAACTGCGTTAAATGATAAGTCAATTTCCACCGTTATTCGAATTGACTGCTAATAACTCTGCAATCAATCCATGAATATTTTCACCTGAAAATAAAATTATTTTTATATTTACATCAGGTTGATACACGACTAGCTCATTGTGTGCGCGCTTAGCTCAATCGAATCGCTGAACATCTCTCCGGCGCATGGTGGTTTTCATGACCGATGACAACGAGTTCTCCACCAACCATGTCCATGAAAAGCAGTAAATATTTAGGAACAAAACACAGCCAACTTGTTATTGGTATCTGCACGAGAGGAGGTTCGCTACTTGAGTGAGCTGTCACATCAGATGACAAAATAAAATAACACTGCGCTATGATTTATCTATCAGTGCAAATACATCTAGCCAGAAAAGGAAATTCTTTAGCATCAAATTCATCGTAAGCAATATACTTTATTCACCATCTTTGAAACCTGGCGGTCCTTTTGATGAAGCAAGGACACACAACCTCATCAAATTCATCAAGCAAGTTGTGATCCATATAAACTTCAACATCTTCTGTTGTCTGTTTTTCCCCGTTGATTGTGAGCAACATAGCAATATTTTTATATATAAGAGTATTTTCTATCCTGATCTGTAAAAGGGAAAACAACTGTCTTGTACATCATCGACCAAAAAAAGCAGTTTAACATGGAGTGCTGATAAGAAGTTCACAAAAATTCACACACAATCATCAATCTCTCAGAGGAACTTTGAATGAAACTTTGAAAATGGAACATAACACGGGTAAATATATCCAATTGATCCGGATGTTTCTACGGTATATTGATTTAACTATAGGAGGTTATGTGCAAATTAATTTTACTTTTTGTTAAAAGACATTTTGTTAAGTATGATCACTGATGGATCGCGTCGACAAGGCGCGGTCCATACGTGACGAAATAATGTTTCTGGTTTGGATAAGACATTTGGTCTGCAAAAGGCAATAAACCGATATCTTCAAGTTTTGGGGTGGTAATTGTTAAGCCTATTTGGTCGGTTTTAGGCCATGAAACCTGAAACATAAATTGCGCCTTTGTCGCGACTTATTGATATTAAGACGTTATCATTGCTATTTGAGCTAAATGTGCCACATTAAAATGTTATTTTACAACATGGCAAAAAATAAGTTAATGTTAAGCAAATTACATCAACCCCATAGACGTATAGATGTCTATGTTGTGTTTCCAAAATTTTCATGTGTCACTCATTAGTTCTAACACATCACTTTTAAATCTAACACACAAACCTCCCTAAGATACACATATTTAGTTCTCAAAAGAACATAATTTAGATATCTGTCTTTTACAGCCTAATTGTTCGGATCTCTATAATCAATGTAAACGCGTATATCATCGGAACCTGATTGGAGCAATTTTTCCAATTGTCCTTTCACTTTACGATGCAAAGGAGGAAGATTTGGACGTGGTATAGAACTGACCGGACCACCAGTGGCGTTAATTCCATGGACAGTGTTGTCTCGAGTACGTTTGCAAGCATGTCCTGGCATTGTTGAATCTTCAAATTCTCGCTCAAATGCGTTTTTATGCCTGGGAGAAATGAATGAGACAGAAGCTGACTTAGCGAAAGATCGTCTCCCGAATATGAAAGAATTCGACTCATTATCGATCAGTCTACGTCGTTTAACTTCCACTATAAGATTGAAATGTTTGAGAAAATCGGTCGTCGAACTCTAGCTACCATAAAATTTATACGTCTTGTTATTACAGAAAGATAAACTCGAAGCTTGTTGACCTGGCGTGGTGGAATAATAGAAACTGACGCTCCGGTGTCTACAAAATATTCTGTTTAGAATTTCGATCATAAACATGCATGCGCTTTGAATGTTGAGGCGCTTCAACATGACTACGCCGGTTCATATGAATTGCGGCGATAGCGTGAAGCTACTCAGCGCCTTGGCCTGAAAAGGTCGGTCGATTACTTGGGATAGTGCAGGGTTGTTGACAATTGCGAGCAGCCGATTCTTTGATGGTGAAAGCAATATTGAGTGCTATGGCGATTTCTCGAACTCTGTGAATGATTGTTATTCAACCTTCGATGCTTAGGACGAGTGTTATTGGAATGTGCTGTCAATATAAAGGCATTTCCTCGCGAAACGTTCGACGAATTACCAATAGACTGAACATTTTGAAGAATATTATACTCCGTTTGAGTACGAGATTGTTTAAGATCATCGACATAATTCGGTACTGACCATGTCCTAAACCGTTTTTTCCATCCTTGATTTAGCATCAGACGGGGATAGAGAATGCGATGCATTCGGCCAAGCATGGGGTGATTTTGACGATAGTCCAAATGAACCCATACCGCACCTAGTGGCTGTGCAAAACATATGTATATCGGCACCGACATACTGTGAATCAATATCATGGGAACCACAGTTCAGAGCACTAAGTTTCGAGATTCAGTAACCAGGATTGATGACTACTTGTTTAGACTCGACCAGATCCCAAAATTCATGGTGGCTCAATCCAACGAGCGGTATCGCGCATACACATGTTTTTCATGTACAATTGCTTTCTCAATTATTAGATACTGGTGCATAAACTTTCAATTGACAAAGCTACTTGTACTCAAATCCCAAAATTTGTGTCACGTTAGGGCATGCCAAACTACGTTACCACGCTTAAACATAATTTTTGAATTTTATTTTATCAATATAGTACTAAAAAGCATATAAGGCTATTATATCACTCTCATCTCAAAATGATGCTTGCATTTTAAATCACATCTATAACAGCTCCACATCGCAAAATAAATAAGATCAATTGGGCTTTGTTGCATTATTTCCTGTTTTTTCTTTTTCTTGTAGAAGGATCTAGGTGTACATTCGACAGTCTTTTCGGAATTGTCAAGTGTGTATCCCGATATCTTTGCACTTTAAAGTTTGTGAAATAGTTTCATATTTAGTCTTTTGCATGAGAATCGTGTAGTGTGCGTTAAATTTATTTTTGTGTTGGGTAAAAAGAAAAGAAAACGATTTTATTTCAGAATTCCATCAAGCATGAACATTGCATAAAACAGACAATATGAAAAAGAAAATGTACACCCAATAACATGTGATACACATTGCGTAGGAGGTCAATTTGCACAATATGCAAGGCTGATTTGCTAGACATGCTTGCTATACATGAGGTTCAAGAGACTGTCTACACAGCATCTCAGTACATCTTCTTCTGTCAAGCCTTTTTAACAATGGCATTTCCTTGTTTATATATTGTAGACAACTTCTTTTAGAGGATTGATATCTTTATCATAAGAGAACGACTGGTCCATTGTATTTTGGGTCTTGGAACTGACCTGAACTTGTACTTCTTCCAGAAATTGTCGAACTTTTCACTGAGCCCTGCTGTTACATATGCATTTGATTCTTAAGTTGGTTTAAAAAATTTTTTGTTTGATAAAGGTTTTGGAAGGAAGAGGGGAAATAGTTTAACATCTTGAGAGCCTTCAACGCCGTCAAGTAAATTGTGATTCATTTCAACTTATCATATCATCCAGAAAGGAAATGTTTTACCGCCATTACCGCATAATATTACGTCTGTTTTTCTGCTCACATTTAGGGCTGGGCAATTTGATTCTGTGGTTAGAATCGAGTCGAAGCATAATATATTCGAATCAATCGTGGATCGTTCATAGGAACAAATACTTATAAAATGAACTGAAGTTTTCCATTTTAACGACAAAACACAATCGATTTTGGTCAAATTTGACTCTTGACATACCTATCCCTAAGCCACCTCCCTCTTGCTCATCACCTAGCTATCCCCAACCCACCTCCCTCTACCTGACCTGCCCATCCCCAGCCCGCTCCATCTACTTGGCCTTTCTACCCCAATCCACCTCCCTCTAACCTGACCTGCCCCAGCCCACCTTCACCTACCCACTCACTGAACTTCAGTGACCTACCCACGTCCCCCCGCTTGACCCGCCTTCCCCAAACCTGACTATCACAACACACCTCCATCAACCTAACCTGCCTAAACCCAACCTACCTTCCTCTACCTGATCTGCCCTGCCTATTCCCGTCCCAGAGCCCTCTACCTGATCTGGCTACCTCAACACAACTACTTCTACTTAAGCTCACCTGATAATTTCGACCAGGTATAGACGGCGTTTATGCTAATTGAACTTTTAGACTTGTTCAACATAAAGCCGTTTTTCCTCTCTTTCTTTATCTCACTTTCATTTGGTGGTATATAAAGAAACAGTCACAGTTTTTGCTCAGCTGTACTAAAAAATTAACGAGAATTGACGTTTCAGGGACTATATATTTAGTGAATTGAATACACCACAACAAGCGTACGGAGTTTCCGAACTTTTAGATATGAAAGAGAAAATGTCAGTTAAATTCTCAGCCTCCATGACCATTCTTTGATATAACTACACAATATCCATTTGCGTGAATTACCATTTACGGGAACCCCTATTCCTATACCTGAATGTCTCGCCGTGAAATACCTGTATAACTGGTTCGGCGGCACAGAGAGATGTTGCTTCCCTAAAATGGATCGACTTTTAAATTTTTGTCTGGTGTTCTGTTGTCTGGGGTGAAAATATTCATTTGAACAAAAACAGCAAATCAGGAAAGCAGTGAGAAGACAAGGAATTCCAAAGTTTATAGATTCTTGGACAAATAACGTTGTCATGACTTCTCAAATAATGTTCCGAAAAATTTAATTCCAGTTATTCTTTAAAGCCACAGACCTGCGCCCACAGCTTATCTGTGCCTCATACTTAACACCATCAAACCAAAGATTCAATAGACACGGATTCAAAGAGGTAGGGAATAGGAACGAAAACTTGCTAAAAAAACTAGAATTTTCCATTTTAGTGAAAAAATGCTATCAATTTTGATCAAATTTGACTATCCATTTTAGGGAAGCAACATCTCTCTGTGCCGCCGAACCAGTTATACAGGTATTTCACGGCGAGACATTCAGGTATAGGAATAGGGGTTCCCGTAAATGGTAATTCACGCAAATGGATATTGTGTAGTTATATCAAAGAATGGTCATGGAGGCTGAGAATTTAACTGACATTTTCTCTTTCATATCTAAAAGTTCGGAAACTCCGTACGCTTGTTGTGGTGTATTCAATTCACTAAATATATAGTCCCTGAAACGTCAATTCTCGTTAATTTTTTAGTACAGCTGAGCAAAAACTGTGACTGTTTCTTTATATACCACCAAATGAAAGTGAGATAAAGAAAGAGAGGAAAAACGGCTTTATGTTGAACAAGTCTAAAAGTTCAATTAGCATAAACGCCGTCTATACCTGGTCGAAATTATCAGGTGAGCTTAAGTAGAAGTAGTTGTGTTGAGGTAGCCAGATCAGGTAGAGGGCTCTGGGACGGGAATAGGCAGGGCAGATCAGGTAGAGGAAGGTAGGTTGGGTTTAGGCAGGTTAGGTTGATGGAGGTGTGTTGTGATAGTCAGGTTTGGGGAAGGCGGGTCAAGCGGGCGGGGGGACGTGGGTAGGTCACTGGAGTTCAGTGAGTGGGTAGGTGAAGGTGGGCTGGGGCAGGTCAGGTTAGAGGAGGTGGATTGGGGTAGAAAGGCCAAGTAGATGGAGCGGGCTGGGGATGGGCAGGTCAGGTAGAGGGAGGTGGGTTGGGGATAGCTAGGTGATGAGCAAGAGGGAGGTGGCTTAGGGATAGGTATGTCAAGAGTCAAATTTGACCAAAATCGATTGTGTTTTGTCGTTAAAATGGAAAACTTCAGTTCATTTTATAAGTATTTTGTTCCTATGAACGATCCACGATTGATTCGAATATATTATGCTTCGACTCGATTCTAACCACAGAATCAAATTGCCC
>OZ023151.1:13164154-13242442 GCA_963675895.2 Styela plicata | reverse complement strand
CATCTATCAGGGGATTCGAACCTTCGTCACGACGATCAGAGACGTGTCGCTCGAAGCGGATTACGATCCAACGGGACAAAAACTTGTCACACACAGGCAACGGAAAGAGTAACGGAAGCGTTACACTAGTTGCTGATAACATCAGTCACTGTGGAAATAAAGGAAGAGCAATGGTCATACTCTCGTTGTGTATGGTTCGATCTAGCAAATAAATAAGAGGGAAAAAGGTTTAGCGCAAAAAAGCATTTCATGATCTTAAAATAACTATTTTAATTCCGTTTTTTAACTATTGAGATTAATTGTTAAATTTTTGCCTCTTCATCTTTGCTAAAATAGTTGGCAAATAGGCTTTCTGATTAAATTGAGCACTGCTGGGTTCAAGTTGAAATTCTCAAAAAAGTTTAGTATATTCGTATTTTTCAAGGGGAGAGGCAACGAATAAAACGAATTTTACTTTTGCAAATGAAATATTCATTAGTGGCATTATACCATTCATGAGTAATTGTATAAAAGATACAGTGTGGTGACAAAATAAACGCCGGTGGTTTAAATATATCTCTAAAAATGGAATTTTAAGACGACGAGATAATCATGAATATTGACAATAATTATTGGAAACACAAAGGAATTTCTCACGTGTAATTATAGACGTTGTTTTTTTTTGGTTCAGAAAGGGCGATTTTATGAAGGAAGATGGGGCATGATCGTAATATTGTGAAAACCATGACAAGCGGCATAGTTTTATAAAATATGCTTATCGAACTTTGTCCAAAGTTTGTTTTTGTCCAAATTCAACTGTTCAACTGTCATCGGTGGTTACTAGGTATTGTCCTGCAGTTATTGCTTCCGGACCTTTCTTAGTGGGAAGAAAAATTCATGAAAGATACATTGGGATTTTAGATATGTCACACCTTAGTATGCTTTATATCTTTAGCAGCTCAATACAGAAGTATACATCGATCCTGTATTTTGTTATATTTCCTATTTTAATAATAAAAATATGCATCGGTGTGCCTTGTAATCTTGACATATTGGAAATGAAACTTTTCAGTGGGTTTCACTCCTTCATCCTCGCAGTTTGCCCTCTTTATGGATTATCATTTTTTATCTTTCTCATTCAAATACGCTATGTGTTGATGTACTTCACGGCCGAATTATTTTATTCTTTCCAAGTATATTAATATAGTGAGTTCCTGATTTCAACAGCGCTCTAACTCGATAGATATTAATATCAAAACGAGCATAGGTAAATAGGCATAGGTAAATATCAAAATCCATTACACTAACGAATCGAATATTTTATTTTACGTATGTGCTAAAGATGGATCGTATTTTATCGACGCGAGCCATCAGTTGCGCATATACAACAAAGGGCGTTGGAAAAAAAAGTATGATATAACATTCAAAGTTTCGATTCAATATAACGAAACATTCCGGAAAGTATTGGCAAAAAAGGTTAATTTTTCCGGGCGAGTGTATAAAAATCAGAAAGTACAAGAATTTTTCATGAAGAATTTAAAGTTGGCTAAAGTTATCGGCCTCTTAAGGGAGTATGGATCAATTGTATAAAATTTACCAGATTTCGGTGCGATTTTTCTTGATAACCCCACATGTTCCGATCGCGCTGAAACAGGTCCCAAAGGATTGGCAGATGATATTGCTGGTGTGCATGCTTGCTATGGCCATTTAAAAATCTATTCCAGAACCAATCCCGATTCTTACTTAAAGATCGAGATCAAAGCCCTCCGATGACTAGCAGGTGTTATTAACCGTACTGTTGAAGACGTGAGGTCAATTCTACATGGTCAAGTAAAAACCGTCGAAGTTATTCTAAATACAATTGCGTTTATACTTGATAGCAAGGTCTTAACGCTTAAGGGTAACATTTGGTGGAATGACCCATTACAAAAAGGCGACGATTTTCATAAATCCGACCATGATCATGTAGACGACGCGGAAGGTCTATCTGAATATCTAAAAATGTTGTGACAAAAATGGGTTAATTTTTGTGAACGACTTTTGTCCGGGCGGCTTTTTTTTCAGGCGACTTTCTCTTACGCCCTTAACGAAAGGTGCTTTGATGAAATTTTCTAGTCTACCAGTTGGGTACGCGGAGGAGTAGTCTAAAAAAATATCTCTCCAAAAATGAAATTTGAAGGCAGTTAGATAATCATGAATATTGACAATAATTATTGGGAACACAAAATACTTGCACGATTTCTGACGCTTAATTATCGACGTTGGCTTGGAAGTATTTGGTCTCATGCTCGACATTAAGGCAATGGATTGTAGTATGGTTGGGTTGGAGTTTTTTTTCTACCTAGGCGGTATATTTGAGCTTTTGAGATAGAGCTACTTGCGCTGGGTGTTCCGGTTGTTTTTGCATTTGTCGTCGCGCAACAGAATATCATCCAGAACATTTTCATAATTCTCTTTAATTTATCTTCTTTATAGTTTTTTAATTAATCAGCTCGACCGATGAATCGTAACCCAATTGAGACAATTTTGTGGAAACATTTTTATATAGTATGAGTCACAGATGGAAGAACCAGATCCATCTGTGGCGCATGTATGACAAAATAAAATTTCTGTTTTGTCCATCAATTCAGAAGCACGGTGCAACAGGCCGATTAGTCACTAATATATCAATTGGCCATTTCTTCATTGTATTATCTCTCCGCTAGCGGATATTTCTGAAAGTACGAATTTCGCGAGAATTAAAAAAAAAATTGTAAAATTCAACATTTAAGAAGAAATGTCGATTTTATTTTACCTGTTGACCAGATGAGTCAAAAATGTGCAGGTAACCCTGGTTGAACGGCGATTTTAGGGCGTTTTTTGTTGCAGGAGCAACGAGATTAAAATCATGCTTCGTTGTATTCCAAACAAACAATATTCCTCCCCAATAGAGGGGAGAGAAAAGATTCTGCGTCTTCACATCACTTTCAACAAAACAATGTATATCACCCCAAATATCCCATCGATATTTTTAAATTTTTGTTCCATCTTTGTAATGTGACCTAATAACAAAGATTTGAAAATTTAAGATTTTTATTTGTTTTATATATACATATGTCAAGAAGAAATAAAGAAAATACTCAGAAAAAGAAAAAATAATCGTCTTATCGTCCAGTAATATAATATGAGAAAGAATATTTTATTCAGGTAAATTCACTGTTGTCAATTACGATTCCAAACATCTTTGCAATGAAGTCAAGTGATCTTTTACCTGAAAAAATATACTCATGGTTTGAACAATTCATTTAGGAAGACAAAAAATGCAACAATATATATTGTGTTATCGAATTTCCATTGAAAAAAAAATTGGGAAAATTTATTTATTCACCTTCTTTCAAACCTTTTGGTGGTCTTAGTGGTTGTGATGATACGAGAATACACACGCTCAGCAAATACAGCAAACAAATTGTGATCGATATGAGTTTCTGTATATTTTTTGTTGGTTTCATATTTTTATGCAGGTTGTTTTGATTTCTTATATCATTAACTTATACAATACTATGTATGAGCTGATACTCTATATTAAACTGTCAAAGGAGAAAATAGTTCAATGATGAGTGTTAGTGATTGTTGGGTTAAACGTAGCACATTTCGGATGTAAGACGTTAGCAACTAATCCGCCCATTTTCTCGGGATCTGTAATATGTCAGCACGGGCCCAGCACTTACCTGCCAATTAATAGCAAAGAGCTACTAAAAGATGTTCTAGCCTTCCCTTAAATCTTTCGGTGGGTTTTGAAGTAATGATAGAAGGATGCATAGACTAAGCAAAGACTATAAACAAATAATGGTCTATACATATATAATAACCTATAATAGGATTTTTATATAATTCGTAAGCTAACTTTACACTGAATCGAAAAAGAAGAAATAACATCACGACCGTGAAATATTACAAATGTGAGTGAATAAACAAATGTAAAGTATTGCAAATGGGCCAAGAAAAATTTAAAAAGTAATGAAATAATTTAGAATTACACATCTCTCCACAAACTGAAAGGTCTCTGTGAGCGACGCCCTATTTGCCGCTCAGAGACTAAAAGTAAAAAACCATTTATAGGAAAAACTGCGAGAGTGAGAGAATATAATGCCAACTTAAGAGTTTAATACAAACACGACTTCAATTATTTCAAACACCGTCGGTTCATATTTATTTTAAAAAATAGGGAATATACACAAATACAATATTGATCTGAATTATGGCTACATGCTGCAAGAAGTCAAGCATGATATCAGCGCTATACTTGTAGAAAATATTTCACGTATATTGTTCTGTAGTTATGAGATAAGTCCCAATTTAAAAATGATAGTTTCAAAATTCGAAGGGTGTGGTAAGAGTCTCACGATTACTGTCATTTCCATTTGTTTTTCAAATATTGAGTCTTGGGAAGGACTTTTGACTTTGTTGAGACGTTCGTCTTTGTATTTTGCAAAACCAATCTCTATCCTGGAATCTTGACTTGAAATTTCGGAATCAAGGTATGCATGCCTTCCCTTCGAAAGGCTTTTAAGATACGGGCGTGCTGGACCTCTAAATTCAAGCAGTCTTTCTATTGTCCGTGTTTTTCCGCACTCTTATTATCTTCGCGAACTAAGCATCTGACAATCGCCGACAACATTTTAATTTATTTATTTTGTAATGCTAAACTTCAAGTTTAATATGATTGTTCCATTCTGGATAACATTTCAAAACATATGAACAGAACTTTGTTGTATTATATATCGGTAAAATTTCTTGCGATTTTAATGAACATTCTCGATCTGTGTCCACTTCATCTGCATGACTTCGAAACGATACAATCTTGCAACGACAAAAGGAACGTTTTGCAAGTATATCTACAGAAAAATTCAACATAAATTCTAAACATGTCTCACATCATTTTATTATTTGAACACTATCTATTTGCCAGCAATAAAAGAAGTTATTCATAGGCTATGGAGAAAAGATGTTGTTTGGTCAAAGAGACAGGTTTAAAGAAACTACAGTTGTTATTTATCGCAAACATATTGACAGAAAGTTTCATTTTGTCTCTGAAAGATTAAATTTTCATAGTTAGATGAAAATGAAGAACATACGATTTTCCTCTACTCAAAAAATGTTGTCACTTTTAATGATATGTAGCTCTTCATATATGAATTCATACATATGAATAGGCTTCATCTTCTCTCACTCTAACAGTTTCCCTGATTTGTTGTTTATCGATAGAATTCAATCCCAATCAGGAAAAGTCTGTCCAAGCATGTTTTGTTAAGTATGAGTCACTGCTGAATTGTGAAGATGGGGCGCATTTTATCTGTGGATTGTGCTTGGTAGAACACCTGATTGATATTAATGCTATAGAAAATTATGAACCATGAACGCAGCACAGCTTGCTTTTGATTTCTCTCCCGGTTAATAAAGCATCGTTCAGAGGGGCATATATCAATTGTGTGGGTGGAATTGTACTCCTACTTCTCAATAGACGAAAAATCATTCCATTACTTTGGAGAATATTAATATTTATTTTTCCTTTCTTGGAGTACCCGCAGTATTTCACACGGCATTTTCTCTAGATCGTGAAATTTTTCCACCGTTTCGGTTTAGTGTTAAATTAGTTTGTGTATTTTATAAAGATACTCATATTGGAGGCGCAACTATCTGATATAATTATAAGCGAAACTTAAGCGATGGCGCATACAAGAAATATACAGAAGTTGTATAGACGGGCAGGCCCGACATACTAGTGGCCCCCGCTATGGAACATACAAAATGTACCAAAGGATCAGATATGAACTATCGCACACAATTTTTAAGCCTGCATGTGTGACAAATCACCCTATCACGCGCACTTCAGCTTAATTAAATCGGTTTTATTTGAATCCGCGTCTTTTAAATCTTTGGGTCGATCGTGTTAAGTATGAGCCACAGATGGGCTGTGGGTGCAGGTGTGTGGCTTTAAAGTATAACTGAAACTGAATTTCTTGCAAAATTAATTGTGAAGTCATGGTAACGTCATTTCTCCAAGAATCTCTAAACTTTGGAATTCCTTGCCATCTCACTGCCAGTGGGCTGGGGATAGGTAGGTCAGAGTCAAATTCGACCAAAATCGATTGCATTTTGTCGTTAAAAATGAAAACTTTAGTCTATTTTGTAAGTATTTGTTCCTATGAAAGATCCACGATTGATTCGAATATATTGTGCTTCGAATCACGGAATCGAATTGCCCGGCCCTAATCTAATGGAGGCCGCTACGTTACTATGTATAGCTATGTCTGAACATCAATCGCGATAAACTAACCTACCGCTGCCCGAAGGGGAACCAACTAGCGGCCACTTGATAGCGAAGAGCTACTAAAAGATGTAGTACCAGCAACTGCACTCTAAACGGAAATCATTTCAAACGGAACTGAACCGCCATGGTGAAGTTCGGTGAGTGGTATGTGCCCCGGGCGATGGTAACACCATCTACTAAATGGGTACTTCACTACTACATGTTATTAAATCCCTAAAATTTATTAAGTTGTCAGTCATTTTTATTTCTCTTCCAAATCAAGAACTTCTTCGGACTTGTGTGATACAGTAATAAGTTTTTAGAATATCAAACTTTATAGTGAATCTAATTGCTCAACCGGTGATGTGCAAACGATATTTGCACATTGCAATGATGAAGAACGTCTGTATAGACATTCGAAACGTTGGCAAAATATAAAATATCGTTTGCACATCACCGGTTGTACACCAGTTCCATGGATAGCAGCAACTTTGATCATGGGTAGCGTAAACTTGTATCAAGATGCCCACATTTGAATTCGCATTTGTTAAACTATACGTCGACGTCCGCAAAATATTCAATGGTTTGTTATTGAGCTTGAAAATGATAGAAATTCTATAGTAAGAACCTTTCCCGGTTGTTTGCGAATGTATATCTAATAAAATAACTATCTTTTCTTGAATATGGGCCTCTGATTTTTTGCTAATTTTATTCTCTAAATGTAACTTTGAGAAAGATTTAGGAACCAACTTTCCGTCAAACCTTCTTCTGTATTTTGAAGTAATGATACCAAGATACCAAGACTGAGTAAAGGCATTGAACAAATTATGATCCCAATCCTCTTCCGCCTATTTCTTATATGATACAAATACTTTACTTATATTTATATCATATACTTGCGACTCAGTATCAGTATCTTCACAAAATACGTAAGCTAACTTTACACTAAAAACGAAAACAACAAATAGCACCACCGCCGTGAGAGTATTACAAAAAATGAGAGGATAAACCAAATTTAAAGTATCACAAATGCGATCTTCAATGATAAGAAATTTTTTTATTCTGTGGAAAAGATTGGATACACCTCCCTCCATAACTGCAAAGTCTTGTGAAATAGATATCAAAAACAGTAAACCATAAATCGGGCAAACTGCGAGAAGAAGAGAATATAAAACCTATTCAAGAGTTCAATAATACAGCCATGACCTGAGAAAATTCGAAGAACGCCATGTCATATTTATTTTGAAATATGAAATAAATACAAATATTACAAGATTGATCTGGATTATTCCACAGGTACATGGTTACACATGATCCAGGTTTATGCACAGGAAAAAATGAAACACATGATCAGCCAAAAACCTTCACCCCGATCCGGTACTAGCATCTATCTGCAGGAGAAGTCGTGGACTCGTGGTGCACCGTATATTTAACCTGTAATATCTCTTTCCTCGCCCGCAGGATAAACATGAAATCCTATCCCTATCGACGTATAATTCCTATCAAAAAAATTATTTTGTCAATCATAAGTCTCTTATGGCCTGCACCTCGGCTACATAATCCATCAGTAACCCAAAGTTATCTAAATAGGCCCTAATAGAGACAAGTTGTACCTGCGGAGTGTAGAAGATAGGGGTCGGGGAACAATGTGAACACCATAACATGGAGGAATGGCCGAATGAAATAGATCTGTCGAAGTTAATAAAAGAACTGTTTAAGTCCAAGCTCAGCTGTTGCCACCACCAGTGCTTGTAGCAAGTTTTGTTTCGTTTTTGCTTTAGTTTCTGCGTACGAATAACTTCTTTCAAATAGTGTTTAAATAGGGGATATTACTTGGAACATGTTTACAATTCATGTTGTTATTTTCCGTAAATAAAATGACGATAATAGTCGCTTTGTCGTTGGAAAATTGTATTATTTTGAAACCTTGCTCATGAAGGGAATGAATGTTTCTCATGCTCCCCCCTTCAAAACATTATTTAAAACTTTGTAGGAATCTTTCGAGCCCAATATCTGGCCATTGATTTTAGACTTCCTCGATTGAATATACTTAACAATGGCAGAGTCTAATACACATTTGATTTTTCGTTTCCTTCGAAATATAACACAGTTTAAAAATATTCCTGAAATTAAATTATTAGTTTAATTCGTACATCGCCAGAAATTTGACTGGTAAACATTATATCTATGGCCTATCCTACTGGCTTGCTTAGGCAAACGTGGTCGTGGTCAGATGCGTCATTTGCAAAGATATATATTAGTGGTGGCCATTGTAAGTAAAAGTTGGCCTATTATACCTAGTTTAATTTCAAAGTACTTTACCTAGTTTCACCGATGCCTGATTTACATAGTTTAACTTTTACGAGTTTTCAGTTTGTAGTTTTACCTAGTTAATTTACTAGGCATAATAGGTAACTTTACCTTTTTAACTAGGTAGTTGAAATATTAACTCGGCAACTGTTTCAAAAAAGTAGGTACCCGGTTCGAAAAACAAGACTAATCAAACATTTGTTGTTGAAATGTTTTTGAAATAGACAATTCGGTGATTCCAAACTTCAAGTCTATTAAAAAGCGTCTGAAATGCAGAATAATTACGATTACCTACTTTATCTGGTTTTTAATCTAGGTACTATCTAGTTTCGATAGTGAAACTAGGTTATCTTGTAATGCTTTACCTAGTTCTCTGATAAATTCGTTTAACTTTATCTAGATTTAGTGAAAACTAGGTTGTCATCACTAATATATATTCTGAGAGCGTGGGCGAAAGAAAGGCGGCTTTGGATGTAGACAGCCATTCCGTGACTGTATCTCAAAGAATTCTTGCAAAGGAAGGCATACCAAAAATATAAGATTTGAAATTTCTTGAATAGGGATTGTATTTAGTTTACCTCATACCTACAGCATATCCTGGGTAAAATATTTCCCCGCAAGTGTAGAGCTGAAAGTCATAGAGGTAATAAGCTCATCATCGGTCGAATTTCTATTCCTATTGATGAGATTTCAGAAAATCATGTCTGAGTTATAGCAGCATGCAGATCAGATCAGATCAATCTTGCATTTGTTTGTGTTTATTTCCTTTTTCGAAACAAATATGACCTAAAATTCTTTGAATTGTCTCAGGTCGTGGTTGTATTGAACTCTTGAATAGGTTTTATATATTCTCATTCTTGCAAGTTGCCCGATTTAAGGTTTACTGTTTTATTTCTCTGTTTCATAGGACCTTATAGTTATGGAGGGAGCTGTATTCATACTTTTCGACTGAACAAAAAAATTATTTCTCATCATTTGAGATATTCTTGAATGATTTCTTAAATGATCTTTCTTGTTCCTTTCGTGATACTTTACATTTGTTTATCCTCTCATCGGTTATGCTATTTCTCGGTTTCGTTTTAGTGTAGAGTTACCGTATCTATTTTGTAAAGATACTGATATTGAGTCGCAAGTATATGATATAATTATAGATGAAATATTTGTATCACATAAGAAATAGACGGAAGAGGATTTAGATCCTAATTTTTTCGTTGTCTTTGCTTAGTCTTGGTATCATTACTTCAAAATCCTCAAAAAGGTTTAACAGAAAGATGGTTCCTGAATCTTTCTCAAAGTCACTTTTTAGAAAACGTTAATAGTAGAGATTCAGTGACCCATATCCAAGAAAAGATGTCTCATTTTATTAGATATACATTCGCAAACTCCTACTATACCATTTGTATCATTTTCAAGGTAGAGATAATTTAAACACTCATTCGGTTCTATGTTACTTCTCTTTAAAAACGAACCATTGAATATTTTGCGGACGTCGACGTATAGTTTAACTAGTGCGAATGCAAATGGGGGCACATTGGTGCAAATTTACGCTATCCAGGATCAAAGTTGCTGCTATTATAGGAACTGATGTATTTTCAACTGAGTATAAAGTTTTCAAAATTATTCGGCATTTTGGTGACTTTTTATCATATTTTTTGCCAATTTTATCGTGCCCTGTTGTCAAATCGATACACAGCTATTTCGTTCTTGTTCAGCGCTGCTCTAATTTATAAAACAAATATGTTTTTGGTTTTGTGAACTACAAAACATCTTAAAACAGTCGAAAACGAGTTTTCTTTTAAATAGAATCGTCTTTGAAAGGATTCGATTCGAAATTATTTTGTCAGAAATTCCATTCGAAAATATTTGAAACTTGCATTCCTATCAACAATATTATTTGTATAATTGAGTATCAGGTTCTCAAACTTAGAGATATATTAATTTATAAATGGTATTTGGTGTATTCGACCTAACGTGGCAACTTAACAGGGCCGATTATACTTTCCATAGAATAATAGTAGAGTATAGAGTAATAATGCGACAGAACCAATAAAAAAAGTTGCGTTGAAAATCAATAACAATAAATTGTTAATAAGTTCATTTGTCTTTCAAACATATGAACGAAGTTGATACCACGCCTAGGGTTACAATTTCCATATTTGAGGTGGGAATTGATCTGGGCAATTGAGTCTTTTGAATATAGACTTGCGCAAAACATACTTCTAAAAAAAAACAAATACATACTCGTTTTTGTGATTCGGCAAATTTTTCCCAATCAAGAATTTTTATTTTGTCGAAAACTAATTTGATTGAAGGTTGTTCTTCATTGGGTGTCTTAATGCTGATGTTAATTTTGGATGTTGTTCTTGAATATTTGTATAAATTTTTCTATTTGTAAGAAGTTCTTCAATATTCTTTATTCTGCAATTTTCTGTGTTGTTGCTGTAAATACATATCATCCACTATGGGTGTGTTCCCTTGCTATTAGGTTATTTGCAAAGAATTTTAATGACATTTTTTAAAAATTTTTAACTTAAAGTATGTACTTTGAGCATATTTGAAGGCATTTGTGATGAATATTGGTATCGGCCGGTATCTGTGATTTTGAGTATCGATGGCATCGGTATCGGCTCTTTTTGCAGTATCGGCATCAGTATCGGGGAAAAAATGGTTTCGGTACATCTCTAATGGAAACTAGTTCAACTTTATTTTCGACTGTTACATTACTATGTCCGAATTATGTCGGTAAACGGTAGGAAACCAGTTCAGCAGTATTTTTATCGGTTTTATTTCTTTAAAATGACACATCCATCGATCCAAAAGGTGTTGTCTAGTTTGCCAGGCAGAAATACAAAAACACCATGTTCTCATTCCCCAGAAATATAAGTTTATTGTAAGGAGTAGATATTACGTTGTATAATATCAACGATTCGCCAGTCATGTTGAAATTGAAACTAGTGAAATAAATCATTGTTTATAACGGCTTGCACGTGTGTATGCGTAGAGTTGCATATATTTTTAGAGATATTGAATAATTTTGTAAGATTTTCAGTACGTGAACTTTACGAATGTAAGCCCATTTGCAATAACCACAGACTGGCCGCGCATAGGCATTG
This sequence comes from Styela plicata, assembly GCA_963675895.2. Classification (NCBI taxonomy): domain Eukaryota; kingdom Metazoa; phylum Chordata; class Ascidiacea; order Stolidobranchia; family Styelidae; genus Styela; species Styela plicata. Next base: position 13,230,751 of record OZ023151.1, on the reverse strand, counting down.
CGATCCATCAGTGACACATGCTTCATAAAAAGACGCAGAAGATATTTGATAAACAAATTTGTGTCTGGGTATGATCGCCACTCACAATAGTATTTTCCCATTCTGGAGGAGATAAATTACTTATTTTACATAGATATTGATATAGAAATTGTGACTATCTATTATAAAAGAAATATGCAGAAGTTTATATTGATGACAATTTGCTTGATGTATTTGTTGAGCCTGTGTGTCCTTGCATCATCTTTACGAATTCAACCAAAAGGTTTGAGAGAAGGTAAGTAGTACTCGAATACTTTCAAAGGACTTTATGTAAACACGAATAGCAGAATAACCCCTTTATGTAGCATTGACAAACTACGGCCAAAATTTTAAATAACACGGACACGATGTTCTCAAAATCTGGTCCGTAGATCAAAGGATGTCCTCATCTCCCGGAAGCAGTTCCGGAAGGCCAGAAAATCTGTATGTAGGTCTACAGCGTCTAAATCCCTATCTCAATGTGGTAATTATGATGTGTGTGGAGTTACGAGCCAGTCCAATGTTAAATGTTGTGGGTCCGACCAAATCTGCAAAAAGTATGATGGAATTGCGAAAAAACGCTGATTTCTCGCTTGCCTTCCTTTTTGTCGGCGTTTGAGACAAAATCCTATAATAGGAATGTGTATTTTGGCTGAAATTTTGTGGTATATTTTTAAAAAAATTACCTGAAAGCTTCCTGCGCGTTCTTTTGCGTCACAACTTAGAGGCGACAGCGGTGGTGTGTGATTCCGATCTAAATCTACAAGATTTAGCTATATCACATGCTCTGGTGGAAGATACGAGGGTCAAGACACTACAAAATTACGATTTTATTTTGCGCCATCAGCGCTCAATTGCTTTTGCTTTAAATTTTCAATATTTTGTTTCTAAAATAATGATATAAAGCGGGGGGAAATTGATTGTTTTAATCTAAATACTTGTCACAAAATTCTGATTATTCACATAACAGACATACACATACCTTTCAGGTTCAGACGAATTATTAGAACCCCCTCAATGGACTACGTAAAATTAGCTGATGTGGAATTCAGCAGTTTATCAGACGAAGTTCAGAAATTTTTCTGCAACAATATTGTTTTGTGTTCAAGTTATTAATAAACGAAATTATTGTTTCATTCCGTTTTAGTTTTTCTTAAAGAATCAGTAAATATTTTGTAGACGTCGATATTAAAGTTTAACCTTAGCGATTACTATAATTGTTGCAGCGCTAACCAAGTCGAAAAATTCTTTGTCAAAACTTATTTTGTTAAGTATGGGCCACTGATGGCAGCGCCGTCCATCGGCGGCTCATGGTTAATAAGACAAATTATCTGGTTCTAACCGATAAATCGTCAATTCATCCGAGCCAAGTGAAGAAATTCGCATTCGCATAAGTTTGAGAGAGAAGAAATTATGTCGATACGAACAATTTAGAGATATTGTATGAACATCAGAATCAGCCAATGTGCACCCAACACGTGAGCAGTACTTTGAGATTCCCAACGTTTCACAATGGGACGGATTCATCAATTTTGAAAAAGTTTTGGTCATGGAATGAATAAGAGCAAAGAATGAGAGATACCTTCCGAGGCCTTTGCGAATATTGTTCATGACACACCTTTTCGAAAACGGTGATATTATTCAGCATGTTGGTATTTTTCAATTCCACGGCCGATAGTATAGAATTTTTGTTTTCACAAACTCTGATCACTTTCCTTCTGCATGAAAATGAACTTTATTTCACAGTATGCAATGAACATGGACATGGTTGGTGGATGAAGCCGCCATCAGCTGCGCTCATTTGAACCCCCGTGCGCCAGCAGGTGTCCAGCAAGCCTCCCGTATATAATCATCTATCAAGGGATTCGAACCTTCGTCAGGACGATCAGAGACGCGTCGCTCGAAGCGTATTACGACCCAACGGGGCACAAAACCTTGTCACACACAGGCAATGGGAGGAGTAACGAAAGCGTTGCCCTTGTTGCCGATAGTATCAGTCACTGTCTTTGGAAATAAAGGAAGTGCAATGACTATCTCTGTGTATGATTCGATCTAGCAAATTAATAAAAATAATAAGGTTCAGCGCAGAAAAGCATTTCCCGTTATTTTAACTATTGAGCAAAATTGTTAAAATTTTGCCTCTTCCAACTTTACTATAATAGTTGGCAAATAAGCTTTCTGATTAAGTTGAGTGCTGCTTGGTTCAAGTTGAAGTTTTCAAAAAAACTTAGTATATTCATATTTTTTTAGGGGGAGATGCAACGAATAAAACAAATTTTACTTTTGCAAATGAAATATTCATTAGTGGCATTATACCATTCATGAGTAATTGTACAAAGGATACAGTGTGATGAAAAAATAAACGCCGGTGGTTTGAATATATCTCTACAAATGGAATTTTAAGACGATGAGATAATCATGAATATTGACAATAATTATTGGAAACACAAAGGAATTTCTCACGTTTAATTATAGACGTTGTTTTTTTTTGGTTCAAAAAGGGCGGTTTTATGAAGGAAGAGGGGGTATGATCGTAATATTGTGAAAACCATGACAAGCGGCATAGTTTTATAAAATATACTTATCGAACTTTGTCTAAAGTTTGTTTTTGTCCAAATTCAACTGTTGCTGTCATCAGTGGTTATTAGGTATTGTCCTGCAGTTATTGCTCCCGGACCTTGCTTAGTGGGAAGAAAAATTCATGAAAGATACATTGGGATAGTAGATATATCACACCTTAGTATGCTTTATATCTTTACCAGCTCAATACAGAAATATGAATCGATCCTGTATTTGGTTATATTTCCTATTTTAATAATAAAAATATTCACCGGTGTGCTTTGTAATCTTTACATATTGGAAATGAAACTTTTCAGTGAGTTTCACTCCTTCATCCTCGCAGTTTGCCATCTTTATGGATTATCATTTTTTATCTTTCTCATTCAAATACGCTATGTTTATGTACTTCACGGCTGAATTATTTTATTCTTTCCAAGGATATTAATATAGTAAGTTCCTGATTTCAACTGCGCTCTAACTTGATAGATATGAATATCAAAACGAGCATATACTGCATTGGTAAATATCAAAATCCATTACACTAACGAATCGAATATTTTATTTTACGTATGTGCTAAAGATGGATCGTATCTTATCGACGCGAGCCATCAGTTGCGCATATATAACAAAGGGCGTAGGAAAAAAGTATGATATAACATTCAAAGTTTCAATTCAATATAACGAAACATTCCGGAAAGGTATTGGCAAAAAAGGTTAATTTTTCCGGGCGAGTGTATAAAAATCAGAAAGTACAAGAATTTTTCATGAAGAATTTAAAGTTGGCTAAAGTTATCGGCCTCTAAAGGGAGTGTGGATTAGAGATGGGCCGATGTATCGGTTTCGGAATCGGTATCGGCAAATATCGGCGATTTTTCGTAGTATCGGTATCGGTACTGGTATCGGAAAATTTTTATCACCGATACCGCCGATACCATAAACGATACCGATACCGGATACATCTTTACAACTTAGCGTACAAATACGCTTTATATACTGATAATAAATGGCAAGACCTCGCATTCCACTGCTCTGAAAAATAATTAAAACGGGGCATGTCTCGCGTGAACAATTTTATTTACATTTTGGGTTTTATTAAATAAAACCCATCAATCCACTTACTATATGCTCTTTTTGGTGCAGAAAAAGGTGTTGAAGTCGCACTACACGTTTGCGTGGGTTGCGTTTTTTCCTGGTTTGGTTTACGCAAGCGCAATGCTCTGCATGCATCTCCTTACGTTTTCCAATAAATAAAACGTCTTGCTATGAAAGCTACCGCAGAGTGCTTGTTTCTTTTTTGCGTTCATGCTTTGTAGGCATGTAAACACGATTAACGCAAAGAAATGTAGGAGTGTATTGCCGTTTTTATTTTGCAACGCATCGGTAAGAAAACTTCATGTGTATTGTGGCCTTGGCCTCAATGAGGTGACACGTTAGTTGTGTAACCACGAACATTTGCACTCAATCTTTGGACCCATGTATGCTTGAACGCAGCAACAATTCAGTATATTTTCATCCATAAAAGTTTGCACTCAAATAGATGCAAAAGTTCAAGGGTACAAACATACGTAGGCGTACACATACGTGAGTGCAACTGTAACAAGGGCATAAGTATGTGGATACAAAAAGACCTTTAACATATTTAACAAAGTACCCGGTATCGGCCCATCCCCTGGTGTGGATCAAGTGTATAAAAATTATGAGAATTCGGTGCGATTTTTCTTGATAACCATACATGTTCCGATCGCGCTGAAACAGGTTCCCAAAAGAATTGGCAGATGATATTGCTAGTGCGCATGCTTGTTATAGCCATTTTAAAATTTATTCCAGAACCAATCTCGATTCTTATTTAAGGATGGAGATCAAAGCCCTCCGGTGACTGGCAGGTATTATTAACCGTACTGTTGATGACGTTCGCTCAATTCTACATGGCCAAGTAAAAACCGTCGAAGTTATTCTAAATGCAAATGCGTTTATACTTGATAACAAGGGCTTATAGCTTAAGGGTAACATTTGATGGAATGACCCATTACAAAAAGGCGACGATTTTCATAAATCCGACCATGATCATGTAGACGACGCGGAAGGTCTATCTGAATATCTAAAAATGTTGTGACAAAAAAGGGTTAATTTTTGTGAACGACTTTTGTCCGGGCGGCTTTTTTTTCAGGCGACTTTTCTCTTACGCCCTTAACGAAAGGTGCTTTGATGAAATTTTCTAGTCTACCAGTTGGGTACGCGGAGGAGTAGTCTAAAAAAATATCTCTCCAAAAATGAAATTTGAAGGCAGTTAGATAATCATGAATATTGACAATAATTATTGGGAACACAAAATACTTGCACGATTTCTGACGCTTAATTTTCGACGTTGGCTTGGAAGTATTTGGTCTCATGCTCGACATTAAGGCAATGGATTGTAGTATGGTTGGGTTGGAGTTTTTTTTTCTACCTAGGCGGTATATTTGAGCTTTTGAGATAGAGCTACTTGCGCTGGGTGTTCCGGTTGTTTTTGCTTTTGTCGTCACGCAACAGAATATCATCCAGAACATTTCCATAATTCTCTTTAATTCGTCTTCTTTATAGTTTTTTAATTAATCAGCTCGACCGATGAATCGTAACCCAATTGAGACAATTTTGTGGAAACATTTTTACATAGTATGAGTCACAGATGGAAGAACCAGATCCATCTGTGGCGCATGTATAACAAAATAAAATTTCTGTTTTGTCCATCAATTCAGAAGCACGGTGCAACAGGCCGATTACTCACTAATATATCAATTGGCCATTTCTTCATTGTATTGTCTCTCCGCTAGCGGATATTTCTGAAAGCACGAATTTCGCGAGAATTAAAAAAAATTGTAAAATTTAACATTTAAGAAGAAATGTCGATTTTATTTTACCTGTTGACCAGAATAGTCAAAAATGTGCAGGTAACCCTGGTTGAACGGCGATTTTAGGGCGTTTTTGTCGCAGGAGCAACGAGATTAAAATCATGCTTCGTTGTATTCCAAACAAACAATATTCCTCCCCAATAGAGGGAGAGAAAAGATTCTGCGTCTTCACATCACTTTCAACAAAACAATGTATATCACCTCAAATATCCCATCGATATTTTTAAATTTTTGTTCCATCTTTGTAATGTGACCTAATAACAAAGATTTGAAAATTTAAGATTTTTATTTGTTTTATATATATATATATGTCAAGAAGAAATAAAGAAAATACGTAGAAAAAGAAAAAATAATCGTCTTATCGTCCAGTAATATGATATGAGAAAGAATTTTTTATTTCGTTAAATTCACTGTCGTCAAATACGATTCCAAACATCTTTGCAATGAAGTCAAGTGATCTTCTACCTGAAAAAAAAACTCATGGTTAGAACAATTCATTTAAGAAGACAAAAAATGCAGCAATATATATTGTGTTATCGAATTTGCATTGAAAAAAAAATTGGGAAAATTTATTTATTCACCTTCTTTCAAACCTTGTGGTGGTCTTAGTGGTTGTGATGATACGAAAATACACAGGTTCAGCAAATACAGCAAACAAAGTGTGATCGATATGAGTCTCTGTATATTTTTTGTTTGTTTCATATTTTTATGCAGGTTGTTTTGATTTCTTATATTATTAACTTATACAATATTATGTATGAGCTTATACTCTATATTAAACTGTCAAAGGAGAAAATAGTTCAATGACGAGTGTTAGTGATTGATGGGTTAAACGTAGCACATTTCGGATGTAAGACGTTAGCAACTAATCCGCCCATTTTCTCGGGATCTGTAATATGTCAGCACGGGCACAGCACTTACTGGCCAATTAGCAAAGAGCTACTAAAAGATGTTCTAGCCTTCCCTTAAATCTTTCGGTGGGTTTTGAAGTAATGATAGAAGGATGCATAGACTAAGCAAAGACTATAAACAAATAATGGTCTATACATATATAATAACCTATAATAGGATTTTTATATAATACGTAAGCTAACTTTACACTGAATCGCAAAAGAAGAAATAACATCACGACCGTGAAATATTACAAATGTGAGTGAATAAACAAATGTAAAGTATTGCAAATGGGCCAGGAAAAATTTAAAAAGGATGAAATTATTTAGAATTACACATCTCTCCACAAACTGAAAGGTCTCTGTGAGCGACGCCCTATTTGCCGCTCAGAGACCAAAAGTAATAAACCATTTATAGGAAAAACTGCGAGAGTGAGAGAATATAATGCCAACTTAAGAGTTTAATACAAACACGACTTCAATTATTTCAAACACCGTCGGTTCATATTTATTTTAAAAAATAGGGAATATACACAAATACAATATTGATCTGGATTATGGCTACATGCTGCAAGAAGTCAAGCACGATATCAGCGCTATACTTGTGAAAAATATTTCACGTATGTTGTTCTGTAGTTATGAGATAAACTAAGTAGAGTCCCAATTTAAAAATGATAGTTTCAAAATTCGAAGGGTGTGGTAAGAGTCTCACGATTACTGTCATTTCCATTTTTTTCAAATATTGAGTCTTGGGAAGGACTTTCGACTTTGTTGAGACGTTCATCTTGGTATTTTGCAAAACCAATCTCTATCCTGGAATCTTGACTTTGAATTTCGGGATCAAGGTACACATGCCTTCCCTTCGAAAGACTTTTTTAAGATACGGGCGTGCTGGCCCTCTAAATTCAAGAAGTCTTTCTATTGTCCGTGTTTTTCCGCACTCTTATTACCTTCGCGAACTAAGCATCTGACAATCGCCGACAACATTTTAATTTATTTATTTTATAATGCTAAACTTCAAGTTTAATATGATTGTTCCATTCTGGATAACATTTCAAAACATATGAACAGAACTTTGTTGTATTATATATCGGTAAAATTTCTTGCGATTTTACGAAACATTCTCGATCTGTGTCCACTTCATCTGCATGACTTCAAAACGATACAATCTTATCTACAGAAAAATTCAACAAAAATTCTAAACATGTCTCACATCATTTTCTTATTTGAACACTATCTATTTGCCAGCAATAAAAGAAGTTATTCATAGGCTTTCGAGAAAAGATGTTGTTCGGCTTCATATTCTCTCACTCTAACAGTTTCCCTGATTTGCTGTTTATCGATACAATTCAATCCCAATCAGGAAAAGTCTGTCCAAACATGTTTTGTTAAGTATGAGTCACTGATGATTTGTGAAGATGAGGCGCAGTTTATCTGTGGCTTGTGCTTGGTAGAACACCTGATTGATATATAAATGCTATATAAAATTATGAAACATGAGAGCAGCACAGCTTTTGATTTCTCTCCCCTTTAATAAAGCATCGTTCAGAGGGGCATATATCAATTGTGTGGGTGAAATTGTACTCCTACTTCTCAATAGACGAAAAATCGTTCTACTACTTTAGAGAATATTAATATTTATTTTTCCTCTCTTGCCGTACCCGCAGTATTTCACACGACATTTTCTCACGGCCGTGAAATTATTCCACCGTTTCGGTTAAGTGTTAATTAGTTTGTGTATTTTGTAAAGATACTCATATCGGAGGTGCAACTATCTGATATAATTATAAACTTTTGCACCATACAAGAAATATACAGAAGTCGTATAGACGGGCAGGCCCGACATACTAGTGGCCCCCGCTATGCAACATACAAAATGTACCAAAGGATCAGATATGAACTATCGCACACAATTTTTAAACCTGCATATGTGACAAATCACCCTACCACGCGCACTTCAGCTTGATTAAATCGGTTTCATTTGAATCCGCGTCTTTTGAATCTTTGGTTCGATTGTATTAAGTATGAGCCACAGATGGGCTGTGGGCGCAGGTGTGTGGCTTTGAAGAATAACTGGAACTAACTTTCTCGCAAAATTAAATGAGAAGTCATGGTAACGTTATTTCTCCAAGAATCTCTAGACTTTGGAATTCCTTGACTTCAGGAACTGCTTTCCTGATTTGTTGTTTCTGTTTGAATGAATATTTTCACCAGACAACAGAACACCCGACAGAAATGCAAAAAAATTTAAAGTCAACCCATTTTAGTGATGCAACATTTCACTGTGCCGCCGGTTCAGGTATTCAGGTATTTTATGGTAAGAATTTCGGTTATAAGATTGAGTGTTCCCGTAAACGGTAATTCACGCAAATGGACACTGCGTGGTTACGTCAAAGAAGGGTCATCGAGGTTGAGAATTCTAAACCTAAGAGACACTTTCTCTTTCATAGCTCGATGTCCGGAACCTGCGTTTGTTGTGGCAATGTATTCAATTTAATAAATATATATTCCTGAATCGTCAATTCTCGTTAATTTTTTGTCTGTAGTGGGTTGGGGATAGACAGGTTGGCAAGTCAGGTAGTGGGCTGGGGATAGGTAGGTCAGAGTCAAATTCGACAAAATCGATGGTGTTTTGTCGTTAAAAATGAAAACTTTAGTCTATTTTGTAAGTATTTGTTCCTATGAACGATCCACGATTGATTCGAATATATTGTGCTTCGAATCACCGAATCGAATTGCCCGGCCCCAATGGGTACTTGACAACTATATGTTATTAAATGTGTTCCCCAAAATTTATTAAGCAATCAGTCATTTTTATTCCTCTTCCTAATTAAGAACTTCTTCGGACTTGTGGGATACAGTAATAAGTTTTTAGAATATCAAAAATGCTCACATTTGCATAATAAAATGACACATCTTTTCTTGAATATGGGCCTCTGATTTTTTGCTATTTATGTTCTCTAAAAAGTAACCTTGAGAAAGAATTAGGAACTAACTTTCCGTCAAACCTTCTTCTGTATTTTGAAGTAATGATACCAAGATACCAAGACTGAGCAAAGGCATCGAACAAATTATGATCCCAATCCTCTTCCGCCTATTTCTTATATGATACAAATACTTTACTTATATTTATATCATATACTTGCGACTCAATATCAGTATCTTCACAAAATACGTAAGCTAACTTTACACTAAAACGAGACCAAGAAATAGCATCACCGCCGTGAGAGTATTACAAAAAATGATAGGATAAACAAGTTTGAAGTATCACGAATGCGATAGAAAAAGTCATTTATTAATATCTCCAACGATAAGAAATATTTTGTTTCCTTGAAAAGATTGGATACAACTCCCTCCATAACTGCAAGGTCTTGTCAAATAGATATCAAGAGCAGTAAACCATAAATCGGGCAAACTGCGAGAAAAAGAGAATATAAAACCTATTCGAGAGTTTAACAATACAACCATGACCTGAGAGAATTCGAAGAACGCCAGGTCATATTCAATTGGAAGTATGGAATAAACACAAATAATACAAGATTGATCTGGATTATTTCACAGGGACATGGTTACACATGATCCAGGGGTATGCACAGGAAAAAATGAAAAATATGGTAAGCCAAAAACTTTCACCCCGATTCGGTACTGGCATCTATCTGCACGAGAAATCGTGGACTCGTGGTTCGCCGTATAGTTAACCTGTAATATCTCTTTCCTCGCCCGCAGGATAAACATGAAATCCTATCCCTATCGACTTATAATTCCTATCAAAAAAATTATTTTGTCAAGCATAAGTCTCTGATGGACTTCACGTCGGCTACAAAATCCATCAGTAACCCAAAGTTGTCAAAATAGGCTCTAATAAAGACAAGTTGTAACTGCGGAGTGTAGAAGGAGTGGTTGAGGGGAGGGGGGGATGTGAACACCATAACATGGAGAAATGGCCGAAGGAAATGGATCTGTCGAAGTTAACAAAAGAACCGTTTAAGTCCAAGCTCAGCTGTTGCCACCATCACTGAATGTAGCAAGTTTTGTTGCGTTTTTGCTTTAGTTTCTGCGTAAAAATAACTTCTTTTAGATAGTGTTTGAATGGGGGACATTAGGTGGAACATGTTTACAATTCATGTTGTTATTTTCCGTGAATAAAATGACGATAATAGTCGTTGGAAAATTGTATTATTTTGAAACCCTGCTGATGGAGGGAATGAATGTTCCTTATGCTCCCCCATTCAAAATATTGTTTAAAACTTTTTAGAAATCTTTCAAGTTCAATATCTGGCCATTGATTTTAGACTTCTTTGATTAAATATACTTGACAATGGCAGAGTGTAATACACATTTGATTGTTTCGTTTCTTCCGAAATATAACACAGTTTAAAAATATTCCTCAAATTAAATTATTAGTTTAATTCGTACATCGCCAGAAATTTGACTGATAAACATATCTATGGCCTATCCTACTGGCTTGCAGTAGGCAAACGAACAAACGCGGTCGTGGTCAGATGCGTCATTTGCAAAGATATATATTAGTGGTGGCCATTGTAAGTAAAAGTTGGCCTATTATATCTAGTTTAATTTCAAAGTACTTTACCTGGTTTCACGGATGCCTGATTTACCTAGTTTAACTTTTACGAGTTTTCGGTTTGTAGTTTTACCTAGTTAATTTATTAGGCATAATAGGTAAGTTTACCTTTTTAACTAGGTCGTTGAAATATTAATTCGGCAACTGTTTCAAAAAAGTAGGTAACTGGTTCGAAAAACTAGGCTAATCAAACATTCGTTGTTGAAATGTTTTTGAAATAGACAATTCGGTGATTCCAAACTTCAAATCTATTGAAAGTGTCTGAAATGCAGCATAATTACGATTACCTACTTCATCCGGTTTTTATCTAAGTACTATCTAGTTTCGAAAGTGAAACTAGGTTACCTTGTAATGCTTTACCTAGTTCTCTGATAAATTCGTTTAACTTTATCTAGATTAAGTGAAAACTAGGTTGCTATCACTATTTTGCGAAGGAAGGCATTCTCAAAATCCAAACATAAGATTTGAGATTTTTTTAATAGGGACTGTATTTAGTTTACCTCATACCTACAGAATATTCTGGGTAAAATATTTCCCCGCAAGTGTAGAGCTGAATGTCATAGAGGTAATAAGCTCATCGTAGGTCGATTCCATCATTTGGATTCCTTTTGATGGGATTTCAGAAAATCATGCCTGAGTTAAAGCAGCATGCAGAAATAATCCAGATCAATCTTGCATTTGTTTGTGTTTATTCCTCTTCCAAAACAAATATAACCTGAAGTTCTTTGATTTCTCTCAGGTCGGGATTGTATTAAACTCTTGAACAGGTTTCATATTCTCTCGTTCTTGCAATTTGCTCGATTTAAGGTTTACTCTTTTAGTTCTCTCTTTGATAAGATCTTACAGTTATGAAGGGAGATATTCATACTTTTCGACTGAACAAAAAAAAATATTTCTCATCATTGGAGATATTCTTGAATGACAGAAAGATGGTTCCTAAATCTTTCTCAAAGTAACTTTTCAGAAAACTTTAATAGTAGAGATTCAGTGGCCCATATTCGAGAAAAGATGTTTCATTTTATTAGATATACATTCGCAAACAACCGGGCACGGTTCCTACTATATCATTTGTATCATTTTCAAGCTAGAGATAATTTAAACAATCATTCGGTTCTATGTTACTTCTCTTTAATAAGGAACCATTGAATATTTTTCGAACGTCGACGAATAGTTTAACCAGTGCGAAAGCAAATGTGGTGCAAGTTTACGCTACCCAGGATCAAATTTGCTTCTATCCAAGGAACTGGTGCATAGTCAACTGAGTATAAAGTTTGATAGTTCTAAAAACAACCAGCCATTTCAAAATTATTTGATATTTTGGTGACTTTTTATTATATTTTTTGCTAATCGTAACGTGCTCAGTTGCCAAATCAATACACAGCTATTTTGTTCTTTTTCAGTGCTGTTTCAATTTAAACAACAAATGTGTTTTTGGTTTGTGAACTAAAAAACATCTTAAAACGGTTAAAAATGAGTTTTTTTTTTAAACAGAACCATCTTTGAAAGGATTCGAATCAAAATTATTTCGTTAGAAATTCCATTCGAAAAACATTCGCAACTTGCATTCCTATTAACAATATTATTGGTTTAATTGAACATCAAGCTACCAAACTTATTTCGTTAGGATTTCCGAGGGAGGTCATGGTGCCTTCAGCTTAAAATGTTTGTCTTAGCCAACGATATTGTAAGTTTCGATTACCTTTGATTTACTTACATAATTGGCGAATACCTCAAACGTGCCTGTGGGTCGGGAAATTGTGTTAGAGTTTAAACAAGGTGAGTTTCTCAATTTGGACGAGTTTGTGAATTGAAACATCACAAACATTAAGCTATAAACGAGATCGATCAGTGATTCATACTTTACAAAACATATACGATTCGAAGGGGGGCGAATGCATGGCACCACGCTCCTTCCTAAATACACTAGTGCTCTGAAAAAAATGTTAAATTTAGCATGTCTTTGGCTTTCAAGTATTTTTAATACGTATCTGAAACTGGAAAAAAAATTGCCGAAAATACATGAACATCTAAGTATATTGTCGGGACTAACTATTTTGACCAAGATGAACCCTTCTGTAAATCGAACGACATTCGTATTAATGAAAAAATGATTACTTTGCTCTAACCGAGGCCTGAATCCGGTTTTAAAATATTCAACTAAGGGCCATTTGAATGGCAATAGGCTGCTACCAAAAGGAAGCATCAGTCGGCTCAACGCAGTCCTCGAAATATCAAACCTTATGTAAAGAAGTAAATCATCAGCCTACTTGGGGATGGATTGTTAAACTTGTTATAGATTCTTAATCTTATGTTTCTTTCCTACGGCCTTCGGGTCTTCAGTTTTGATTACTGAAAAAGTTCTTAACACGCCTAGGGATACAATTCTCAGATTCAAAGTTGGAAATGATTTGGGCAATTTAACCCTATGAATATAGACTTAAGGATTGCGCAAACATACTTCAAATAAAATGATTCAAATATATACTCGTTTTTGTGACTTGGCGGATTTTTTCCAATCAAAATTTTTATTCATTCCGAAACTAATTTGATTGCATGTTGTTCTTCATTGCGTGTCTTAATGCTGACGTTAATTTTGGATGTGTGTTTCTTTGCAATTAGTTCTTTTACAGAGAATTTTACAGAACTTTTTCGAAAAATTTTAACTTTGAAAATGTACTTCGAGCATATTTGAAGGCATTTGTGATGAGTATCGGTAATTTTGAGTATCGGTGGTATGGGTATCGGCTCATTTTGCAGGATCGGTATAGGCAAAAAGTGGTATCGGTACATCTCTAGGGGGAACTACTTCAGCCTTATTTTTGTCGGTTACATTATCATGTCCGTATTGTATCGGTAAACGGTAGAAAACCAGTCCAACCGTATATTTCTGTCGGTGTTATTTCCTATTTTCAAAATAACATATCAATCGATCAAATGATCGTTGTCCAGCTTGCCAGGTTTAAACACAAAAACACCATGTTATCATTCCCCAGAAATATAAGTTTAATACTTATAATACTATTTATTACTACATTACGTTGTATGATATCAACGATTCGCCAAACATGTTCAAATTGCCAATCTTGCACATGTGTATGCGTAGAGTTGCATATATTTTTGGAGATATTGAATAATTTTGTCAGATTAGCAGTACTTGAACTTTACGAATGCAAGCCCATTTGCAATACTCTTATCGAATCAGAAATTTGTTTTTATCAAACATAACCCACAGACAGACGGCGCCTTGGCGACGCGATCCATCTCTGACTCATGCTTGGTAAAAGATGTTTGATAAAAAAATTGTGACTGGGTATGATCGCGCCACTCACAATACTATTTTCCCATTTTACGTGAGATAAATTATATATTTTATACAGATATAGATATAGAAATTGAGAATATCTAATACTTAAGAAATATGCAGAAGTTCATATGGATGACAATTTGCTTGATGTATTTGTTGAGCCTGTGCGTCCTTGCATTATCTCCACCACCCCCACTAAGGGATTTGAGAGAAGGTAAGTACGCGAATACTCTCAAAGTACTTTATGTAAACACGAATAGCAGAATAATCCCCTTATGTAGCATTGACAAACTACGGCCAAAATTTTAAATAACACAGACACGAGGTTCTCAAAATCTGGTCCGTAAATCAAAGGATGTCCCCATCTCCCGGAAGCAGTTCCGGAAGGCCAGAAAATCTGTATGCAGGTCTACAGCGCCTAAATCCCTATCTCAATGTGGTAATTATGATGTGTGGGGAGTTACGAACCAATCCAGTGTTAAATGTTGTGGGTCCGAACCAATCAGCAAAAAGTATGAAGAAATTGCGAAAAAGCGCTGATTTCTCGCTTGCCTTCGTTTTTTGTCGGCGTTTGAGACCAAATCCTATAATAGGAAGGATGTGTATTTTGGCTAAAATTTTGTCGTATATTTTTTTAAAAATTACCTGAAACCTTCCTGCGCGTTCTTTTGTGTCACAACTTAGAGGCGACAGTGGTGGTGCGTGATTCCGATTTAAATCTACAAGATTTAGCTATATCACATGCTCTGGTGGAAGATACGAGGGACAAGACACTCCAAAATTACGATTTTATTTTGCGCCATCAGCGCTCAATTGCTTTTGCTTTTAAATTTTCAATATTTTGTTTCCAAAATAATGATATGAAGCGGGGGGATATGGATTGTTTTATTCTAAATACTTGTCACAAAATTCTGATTATTCACATAACAGACATACACATACCTTTCAGGTTCAGACGACGAATTAATAGAACCCCCTCAATGGACTACGTAAAATTAGCTGATGTGGAATTCAGCAGTTTTATCAGATGAAGTTCAGAAATTTTTCTGCAACAATATTGTTTTGTGTTCAAGTTATTAATAAACGAAATTATTGTTTCATTCCGTGTTAGTTTTTCTTTAAGAATCAGGAAATATTTTGTAGACGTCGATATTAAAGTTTAACCTTAGCGATTACTATAATTGTTGCAGCGCTCCACTGCAGCACTGATGGCAGCGCGGTCCATCGGCGGCTCATGTTTAATAAGACAAATTATCTGTTTGTAACCGATAAAACGTCAATTCATCCGGGCCAAGTGAAGAAATTCGCATTCGCATAAGTTTGAGAGAGAAGAAATTACGTCGATGCGAACAATTTAGAGATATTGTATGAACATCAGAATCAGCCAATGTTTTCCGTGAATAAAATGACGATAATAGTCGCTTTGTCGTTGGAAAATTGTATTACTTTGAAACCTTGCTGATGAAGGGAATGAATATTCCATATGGCAGAGAGCAGTAAACGGTAGAAAACCAGTCCAACCGTATATTTCTGTCGGTGTTATTTCCTATTTTCAAAATAACATATCAATCGATCAAATGATCGTTGTCCAGCTTGCCAGGTTTAAACACAAAAACACCATGTTATCATTCCCCAGAAATATAAGTTTAATACTTATAATACTATTTATTACTACATTACGTTGTATGATATCAACGATTCGCCAAACATGTTCAAATTGACAATCTTGCACATGTGTATGCGTAGAGTTGCATATATTTTTGGAGATATTGAATAATTTTGTCAGATTAGCAGTACTTGAACTTTACGAATGCAAGCCCATTTGCAATACTCTTATCGAATCAGAAATTTGTTTTTATCAAACATAACCCACAGACAGACGGCGCCTTGGCGACGCGATCCATCTCTGACTCATGCTTGGTAAAAGATGTTTGATAAAAAAATTGTGACTGGGTATGATCGCGCCACTCACAATACTATTTTCCCATTTTACGTGAGATAAATTATATATTTTATACAGATATAGATATAGAAATTGAGAATATCTAATACTTAAGAAATATGCAGAAGTTCATATGGATGACAATTTGCTTGATGTATTTGTTGAGCCTGTGCGTCCTTGCATTATCTCCACCACCCCCACTAAGGGATTTGAGAGAAGGTAAGTACGCGAATACTCTCAAAGTACTTTATGTAAACACGAATAGCAGAATAATCCCCTTATGTAGCATTGACAAACTACGGCCAAAATTTTAAATAACACAGACACGAGGTTCTCAAAATCTGGTCCGTAAATCAAAGGATGTCCCCATCTCCCGGAAGCAGTTCCGGAAGGCCAGAAAATCTGTATGCAGGTCTACAGCGCCTAAATCCCTATCTCAATGTGGTAATTATGATGTGTGGGGAGTTACGAACCAATCCAGTGTTAAATGTTGTGGGTCCGAACCAATCAGCAAAAAGTATGAAGAAATTGCGAAAAAGCGCTGATTTCTCGCTTGCCTTCGTTTTTGTCGGCGTTTGAGACCAAATCCTATAATAGGAATGTGTATTTTGGCTAAAATTTTGTCGTATATTTTTTAAAAATTACCTGAAACCTTCCTGCGCGTTCTTTTGTGTCACAACTTAGAGGCGACAGTGGTGGTGCGTGATTCCGATTTAAATCTACAAGATTTAGCTATATCACATGCTCTGGTGGAAGATACGAGGGACAAGACACTCCAAAATTACGATTTTATTTTGCGCCATCAGCGCTCAATTGCTTTTTGCTTTAAATTTTCAATATTTTGTTTCCAAAATAATGATATGAAGCGGGGGGATATGGATTGTTTTATTCTAAATACTTGTCACAAAATTCTGATTATTCACATAACAGACATACACATACCTTTCAGGTTCAGACGAATTAATAGAACCCCCTCAATGGACTACGTAAAATTAGCTGATGTGGAATTCAGCAGTTTATCAGATGAAGTTCAGAAATTTTTCTGCAACAATATTGTTTTGTGTTCAAGTTATTAATAAACGAAATTATTGTTTCATTCCGTGTTAGTTTTTCTTTAAGAATCAGGAAATATTTTGTAGACGTCGATATTAAAGTTTTAACCTTAGCGATTACTATAATTGTTGCAGCGCTCCACTGCAGCACTGATGGCAGCGCGGTCCATCGGCGGCTCATGTTTAATAAGACAAATTATCTGTTTGTAACCGATAAAACGTCAATTCATCCGGGCCAAGTGAAGAAATTCGCATTCGCATAAGTTTGAGAGAGAAGAAATTACGTCGATGCGAACAATTTAGAGATATTGTATGAACATCAGAATCAGCCAATGTTTTCCGTGAATAAAATGACGATAATAGTCGCTTTGTCGTTGGAAAATTGTATTACTTTGAAACCTTGCTGATGAAGGGAATGAATATTCCATATGGCAGAGAGCAGTAAACGGTAGAAAACCAGTCCAACCGTATATTTCTGTCGGTGTTATTTCCTATTTTCAAAATAACATATCAATCGATCAAATGATCGTTGTCCAGCTTGCCAGGTTTAAACACAAAAACACCATGTTATCATTCCCCAGAAATATAAGTTTAATACTTATAATACTATTTATTACTACATTACGTTGTATGATATCAACGATTCGCCAAACATGTTCAAATTGACAATCTTGCACATGTGTATGCGTAGAGTTGCATATATTTTTGGAGATATTGAATAATTTTGTCAGATTAGCAGTACTTGAACTTTACGAATGCAAGCCCATTTGCAATACTCTTATCGAATCAGAAATTTGTTTTTATCAAACATAACCCACAGACAGACGGCGCCTTGGCGACGCGATCCATCTCTGACTCATGCTTGGTAAAAGATGTTTGATAAAAAAATTGTGACTGGGTATGATCGCGCCACTCACAATACTATTTTCCCATTTTACGTGAGATAAATTATATATTTTATACAGATATAGATATAGAAATTGAGAATATATAATACTTAAGAAATATGCAGAAGTTCATATGGATGACAATTTGCTTGATGTATTTGTTGAGCCTGTGCGTCCTTGCATTATCTCCACCACCCCCACTAAGGGATTTTGAGAGAAGGTAAGTACGCGAATACTCTCAAAGTACTTTATGTAAACACGAATAGCAGAATAATCCCCTTATGTAGCATTGACAAACTACGGCCAAAATTTTAAATAACACAGACACGAGGTTCTCAAAATCTGGTCCGTAAATCAAAGGATGTCCCCATCTCCCGGAAGCAGTTCCGGAAGGCCAGAAAATCTGTATGCAGGTCTACAGCGCCTAAATCCCTATCTCAATGTGGTAATTATGATGTGTGGGGAGTTACGAACCAATCCAGTGTTAAATGTTGTGGGTCCGAACCAATCAGCAAAAAGTATGAAGAAATTGCGAAAAAGCGCTGATTTCTCGCTTGCCTTCGTTTTTGTCGGCGTTTGAGACCAAATCCTATAATAGGAATGTGTATTTTGGCTAAAATTTTGTCGTATATTTTTTAAAAATTACCTGAAACCTTCCTGCGCGTTCTTTTGTGTCACAACTTAGAGGCGACAGTGGTGGTGCGTGATTCCGATTTAAATCTACAAGATTTAGCTATATCACATGCTCTGGTGGAAGATACGAGGGACAAGACACTCCAAAATTACGATTTTATTTTGCGCCATCAGCGCTCAATTGCTTTTGCTTTAAATTTTCAATATTTTGTTTCCAAAATAATGATATGAAGCGGGGGGATATGGATTGTTTTATTCTAAATACTTGTCACAAAATTCTGATTATTCACATAACAGACATACACATACCTTTCAGGTTCAGACGAATTAATAGAACCCCCTCAATGGACTACGTAAAATTAGCTGATGTGGAATTCAGCAGTTTATCAGATGAAGTTCAGAAATTTTTCTGCAACAATATTGTTTTGTGTTCAAGTTATTAATAAACGAAATTATTGTTTCATTCCGTGTTAGTTTTTCTTTAAGAATCAGGAAATATTTTGTAGACGTCGATATTAAAGTTTAACCTTAGCGATTACTATAATTGTTGCAGCGCTCCACTGCAGCACTGATGGCAGCGCGGTCCATCGGCGGCTCATGTTTAATAAGACAAATTATCTGTTTGTAACCGATAAAACGTCAATTCATCCGGGCCAAGTGAAGAAATTCGCATTCGCATAAGTTTGAGAGAGAAGAAATTACGTCGATGCGAACAATTTAGAGATATTGTATGAACATCAGAATCAGCCAATGTTTTCCGTGAATAAAATGACGATAATAGTCGCTTTGTCGTTGGAAAATTGTATTACTTTGAAACCTTGCTGATGAAGGGAATGAATATTCCATATGGCAGAGAGCAGTAAACGGTAGAAAACCAGTCCAACCGTATATTTCTGTCGGTGTTATTTCCTATTTTCAAAATAACATATCAATCGATCAAATGATCGTTGTCCAGCTTGCCAGGTTTAAACACAAAAACACCATGTTATCATTCCCCAGAAATATAAGTTTAATACTTATAATACTATTTATTACTACATTACGTTGTATGATATCAACGATTCGCCAAACATGTTCAAATTGCCAATCTTGCACATGTGTATGCGTAGAGTTGCATATATTTTTGGAGATATTGAATAATTTTGTCAGATTAGCAGTACTTGAACTTTACGAATGCAAGCCCATTTGCAATACTCTTATCGAATCAGAAATTTGTTTTTTATCAAACATAACCCACAGACAGACGGCGCCTTGGCGACGCGATCCATCTCTGACTCATGCTTGGTAAAAGATGTTTGATAAAAAAAATTGTGACTGGGTATGATCGCGCCACTCACAATACTATTTTCCCATTTTACGTGAGATAAATTATATATTTTATACAGATATAGATATAGAAATTGAGAATATCTAATACTTAAGAAATATGCAGAAGTTCATATGGATGACAATTTGCTTGATGTATTTGTTGAGCCTGTGCGTCCTTGCATTATCTCCACCACCCCCACTAAGGGATTTGAGAGAAAGGTAAGTACGCGAATACTCTCAAAGTACTTTATGTAAACACGAATAGCAGAATAATCCCCTTATGTAGCATTGACAAACTACGGCCAAAATTTTAAATAACACAGACACGAGGTTCTCAAAATCTGGTCCGTAAATCAAAGGATGTCCCCATCTCCCGGAAGCAGTTCCGGAAGGCCAGAAAATCTGTATGCAGGTCTACAGCGCCTAAATCCCTATCTCAATGTGGTAATTATGATGTGTGGGGAGTTACGAACCAATCCAGTGTTAAATGTTGTGGGTCCGAACCAATCAGCAAAAAGTATGAAGAAATTGCGAAAAAGCGCTGATTTCTCGCTTGCCTTCGTTTTTGTCGGCGTTTGAGACCAAATCCTATAATAGGAATGTGTATTTTGGCTAAAATTTTGTCGTATATTTTTTAAAAATTACCTGAAACCTTCCTGCGCGTTCTTTTGTGTCACAACTTAGAGGCGACAGTGGTGGTGCGTGATTCCGATTTAAATCTACAAGATTTAGCTATATCACATGCTCTGGTGGAAGATACGAGGGACAAGACACTCCAAAATTACGATTTTATTTTGCGCCATCAGCGCTCAATTGCTTTTGCTTTAAATTTTCAATATTTTGTTTCCAAAATAATGATATGAAGCGGGGGGATATGGATTGTTTTATTCTAAATACTTGTCACAAAATTCTGATTATTCACATAACAGACATACACATACCTTTCAGGTTCAGACGAATTAATAGAACCCCCTCAATGGACTACGTAAAATTAGCTGATGTGGAATTCAGCAGTTTATCAGATGAAGTTCAGAAATTTTTCTGCAACAATATTGTTTTGTGTTCAAGTTATTAATAAACGAAATTATTGTTTCATTCCGTGTTAGTTTTTCTTTAAGAATCAGGAAATATTTTGTAGACGTCGATATTAAAGTTTAACCTTAGCGATTACTATAATTGTTGCAGCGCTCCACTGCAGCACTGATGGCAGCGCGGTTCATCGGCGGCTCATGTTTAATAAGACAAATTATCTGTTTGTAACCGATAAAACGTCAATTCATCCGGGCCAAGTGAAGAAATTCGCATAAGTTTGAGAGAGAAGAAATTACGTCGATGCGAACAATTTAGAGATATTGTATGAACATCAGAATCAGCCAATGTGCACCAAACACATGGGCAGTACTTTGAGATTCCCAACGTTTCATAATGGGACGGATTCATCAATTTTGAAAAAGTTTTGGTCGTGGAATGAATGAGAGCTAAGAATAAGAGATACCTTCCGATTGTTCATGACACACCTTTTCGAAAACGGCGATACAATGCAGCATGTTGGTATTTTTCAATTCCACGGCCGATAGTATAGAATTTTATAGTATAGCTTTCACAAATTCTGATCACTTTCCTTCTGCATGAAAATGAACTTTATTTCACAGTATGCAATGAACATGGACATGGTTGGTGGATGAAGCCGCATTCAGCTGCGCTCATTTAAACCCCCGTGCGCCAGCAGGTGTCCAGCAAGCCTCCCGTATATAACCATCTATCAAGGGATTCGAACCTTCGTCAGGACGATCCGAGATGTGTCGCTCGAAGCGTATTACGACCCAACGGGGCACAAAACCTTGTCACACACAGGCAACGGGAGGAGTAACGAAAGCGTTGCCCTTGTTGCCGATAGTATCAGTCACTGTCTTTGGAAATGAAGGAAGTGCAATGGCCATACTATCGCTGTGTATGATTCGATCTAGCAAATTAATAAAAATAATAAGGTTCAGCGCAGAAAAGCATTTCCCGTTATTTTAACTATTACTTAAATAGTTGGCAAATAAGCTTTCTGATTAAGTTGAGTGCTGCTTGGTTCAAGTTGAAGTTTTCAAAAAAAATTAGTATATTCCTATTTTTTAGGGGGAGATGCAACGAATAAAACAAATTTTACTTTTGCAAATGAAATATTCATTAGTGGCTTTATACGATTCATGAGTAATTGTACAAGAAAGGATACAGTGTGACGAAAAAATAAACGTCTGTGGTTTGAATATATCTCTAAAAATGGAATTTTAAGACGATGGGATAATCTTGAATATTGACAATAATTATTGGAAACACAAAAGAATTTCTCACGTTTAATTATAGACGTTGTTTTTTTTTGGTTCAGAAAGGGCAATTTTGTGAAGGAAGATGGGGTATGATCGTAATATTGTGAAAACCATGACAAGCGGCATAATTTTATAAAATATACTTATCGAACTTTGTCCAAAGTTTGTTTCTGTCCAAATTCAACTGTTGCTGTCATCGGTGGTTAGGTCCTGCAGTTATGTCCTGCAGTTATTGCTTCCGGACTTTGCTTAGTGGGAAGAAAAATTCATGAAAGATACATTGGGATTTTAGATATATCACACCTTAGTATGCTTTATATCTTTACCAGCTCAATACAGGAATATGAATCGATCCTGTATTTGGTTATATTTCCTATTTTAATAATAAAAATATGCATCGGTGTGCTTTGTAATCTTGACATATTGAAAATGAAACTTTTCAGTGGGTTTCACTCCTTCATCCTCGCAGTTTGCTCTCTTTATGGATTATCATTTTTTATCTTTCTCATTCAAATACGCTATGTGTTGATGTACTTCACGGCTGAATTATTTTATTCTTTCCAAGGATATTAATATAGTAAGTTCCTGATTTCAACAGCGCTCTAACTCGATAGATATTAATATCAAAACGAGCATAGGTAAATAGGCATAGGTAAATATCAAAATCCATTACACTAACGAATCGAATATTTTATTTTACGTATGTGCTAAAGATGGATCGTATCTTATCGACGCGAGCCATCAATTGCGCATATATAACAATAGGCGTAGGGAAAAAAAGTATGATACAACATTCAAAGTTTCAATTCAATATAACGAAACATTCCGGAAAGTATTGGCAAAAAAGGTTAATTTTTCCGGGCGAGTGTATAAAAATCAGAAAGTACAAGAATTTTTCATGAAGAATTTAAAGTTGGCTAAAGTTATCGGCCTCTTAAGGGAGTATGGATCAATTGTATAAAATTTACCAGATTTTGGTGCGATTTTTCTTGATAACCACACATCCGATCGCGCTGAAACAGGTTCCCAAAGGATTGGCAGATGATATTGCTGGTGTGCATGCTTGCTATGGCCATTTAAAAATCTATTCCAGAACCAATCCCGATTCTTACTTAAAGATCGAGATCAAAGCCCTCCGGGGACTAGCAAGTGTTATTAACCGTACTGTTGAAGACGTGAGGTCAATTCTACATGGTCAAATAAAAACTGTCGAAGTTATTCTAAATGCAAATGCGTTTATACTTGATAACAAGGGCTTAACGCTTATGGGTAACATTTGATGGAATGACCCATTACAAAAAGGCGAAGATTTTCATAAATTCGATTAAGATCATGTAGACAACACGGAAGGTCTATCTGAATATCTCAAAATGTTGTGACAAAAGAGGGTTAATTCTTGTAAACGACTTTTTTCTGGGGGGCTTTTTTTCAGGCGACTTTTCTCCTACGCCCTTAACAAAAGGTGCTTTGACGCAATTTTCCCGATTGGTTAATGTAGTACGCATAATATTAAAGATGGAATGCCCATCGAAAGACCCGAAGTTGTTTCGAAAAAAGAAAGTATTATTTTAGCTTTGAGATGCGTTTTTGGTTTATAATTTTAAATTTTCCTTCACAAAATATGACGCGTTGCTCACAGAGAGTAAAAGTTGGGTACGCGGAGGAGTAGTTTTAAAAAATATCTCTCTAAAAAGGAAATTTGAAGACAGGTATATAATCATGAATATCACAATAGTTATTGGGAACACAAAATACTTGCACGATTTCTGGCGCTTAATTTTCGACGTTGGGTTGGAAGTATTTGGTCTCATGCTCGGCATTAAGGCAATGGATTGTAGTTTGGTTATATCATCCAGAACATTTTCATGATTCTCTTTATTTTGCCTTCTTTGTAGTTTTTTAATTAATCAGCTCGACCGGTGAATCGTAACCCAATCGAGACAATTTGTGGAAACATTTATATATAGTATGAGTCACAGATGGAAGAACCAGATCCATCTGTGGCGCATGCATGGCAAAATAAAATTTCTGTTTTGTCCATCAATTCAGAAGCACGGTGCAACAGGCCGATGACTCACTAATATATCAATTGGCCAAATTTCTCCATTGTATTGTCTCTCCGCTAGCGGATATTTCTGAAAATACGAATTTCGCTAAAATAAAAAAAGAATTGTAAAATGCAACATTTAAAAAGAAATCTCGTTTTTATTTTACCTGTTGACCAGATGAGTCAAAAATATGCAGGTAACCCTGCTTGAACGGCGATTTTAGCGCATTTTTTGTTTCAGGATCGTAACCCAATCGAGACAATTTGTGGAAACATTTATATATATATTATGAGTCACAGATGAAAGAACCAGATCCATCTGTGGCGCATGCATGACGAAATAAAATTTCTGTTTTGTCCATCAATTCAGAAGCACGGTGCAACAGGCCGATGACTTACTAATATACCAATTGGCCAAATTTCTCCATTGTATTGTCTCTCCGCTAGCGGTTGTTTAAATGTTTTTGAAATAGACAATTCGGTGATTCCAAACTTCAAATCTATTGAAAGTGTCTGAAATGCAGCATAATTACGATTACCTACTTTATCTGGTTTTTTATCTAAGTACTATCTAGTTTCGAAAGTGAAACTAGGTTACCTTGTAATGCTTTACCTAGTTCTCTGATAAATTCGTTTAACTTTATCTAGATTAAGTGAAAACTAGGTTGCCATCACTAATATATATTCTGAGAACGTGGACTAAAGAAAGGCGGCTTTGGATGTAGACAGCCATTCCGTGGCTGTATCTCAAAGAATTCTTGCGAAGGAAGGCATACACAAAATCCAAACATAAGATTTGAAATTTTTTTGAATAGGGACTGTATTTAGTTTACCTCATACCTACAGAATATTCTGGGTAAAATATTTCCCCGCAAGTGTAGAGCTGAATGTCATAGAGGTAATAAGCTCATCATAGGTCGAATTTGTATTCCTATTGATGGGATTTCAGAAAATCATGCCTGAGTTAAAGCAGCATGCAGAAATAATCCAGATTAATCTTGGATTGGTTTGTGTTTAAAAAAAAAAACCTGAAGTTCTTTGAATTCTCCCAGGTCGGGGTTGTATTGAACTCCTGAACAGGTTTCATATTCTTTCATTCTCGCAATTTGTCCGATTTAAGGTTTACTTTTTTAGTTTTTCATTTTTTCCTGTGCGTAAACCTGGATCATGTGTAACCATGTACCTGTGAAAAAATCCAGATCAATCTTGTATCATTTGTGTTTATTTCATATTTCAAAATAAATATGACCTGGCGTTCTTCGAATTCCCTCAGGTCATGGTTGTATTATTAAACTCTTGAATAGGCTTTATAATCTCTTCTTCTCGCAGTTTGCCGATTTATGGTTTACTCTTTTAGTTCTCTGTCTGATAGAACATCACAGTTATGGAGGGGACTTTATTCATAAATTTTGACTGCAAAAAAATTCATTCTTATCAATAGAGATATTAATAAATGAATTTTCTTGTCGCATCCGTGATACTTTACATTTGTTTATTCTCTCATCAGTGATGCTATTTCGTGGTTTCGATTTAGTGTAGAGTTACTGTATCTATTTTGTAAAGATACTGATATTGAGTCGCAAGTATATGATATAATTATAGATGAAGTATTTGTATCATATAAGGAATATACGGAAGAGGATTTGGATCATAATTTTTTCGTTGTCTTTGCTTAATCTTGGTATCATTACTTCAAAATCTTCAAAAAAGCTTAACAGAAAGATGGTTCCTGAATCTTTCTCAGAGTAACTTTTTAGAAAACGTTAATAGTAGCAAACCAGTGGCCTATATTCAAGAAAATATGTGTCATTTTATTAGATACACATTCGCAAACAACCGGGAACGGTTCCTACTATATAATTTCTATCATTTTGAAGCTAGTGATAATTTAAACAATCATTCGGTTCTATGTTACTTCTCTTTAAAAACGAACTATTGCATATTTTTCGAACGTCGGCGTATAGTTTAAACAGTTCGAATGCAAATGTGGACATCTTGGTGCAAGCTTACCCTATCCAGAATCAAAGTTGCTGCTATCCAAGAAACTGGAGCATTTTTAACTCAGTACAAAGTTTGATAGTTCCAAATACAGCAAGATATTTCAAAATTATTTGGTTTTTTGGTGACTTTTTATTAATTTTTTTTTTTGGCAATTTTATCGTACCCAGTTGTCAAATTAATACACAGCTATTTTGCTCTTGTTTAGCGCTGATCTAATTTAAACAACAAATATGTTTTTGATTTTGCGAACTAAAAAAACATCTTAAAACTGTAGAAAATGGATTTTCTTTTAAATAGAATCATCTTTGAAAGGATTCGATTCCAAATTATTTCGTTAGAAATTCCATTAGAAAAGCATTCAAAACTTGCATTCCCATTAACAATATTATTGGTACAACTGAGCATCAGGTTCATAAATACAATAGTGCTCTGGGAAAAAGATGTAAAATTTCACATGCTTTTGGCTTTCAATTATTTTTAACACACATCTGAAACTAGAAAATAAAACATTTCGAAAATACATTGACATCCAAGTATATTGTCGGTCCTAACTATTATGACCAAGATAAAACCTTCTGTAAATCGAACGACATTCGTATTAATGAAAAAATAATTACCTTGCGAAATATTCCATTTTTGCATTGTTCTTTTACAGAGAATTTTACCAAAATTTTAACTTTAAGAATGTACTTTGAGCATATTCGAAGGCATTTGTGATGAGTATCGGTATCGGACTGTATCGGTAATTTTGAGTATCGGTGGTATGGATGTCTGCTCATTTTGAGGTATTGGTATCTGCAAAAAGTGGTATCGGTACTTCTCTAGTGAGAGCGAGTTCAACCTTATTTTTGTCGGTTACATTACCATGTCCGTATTATATCGGAAAACGGTAGAAAACCAGTCCAACCGTATTTTTGTCGGTGTTATTTCCTATTTTAAAATGACATATCCATCGATCAAATGGTCGTTGTGCAGCTTACCGGGTTTAAATACGAAAACACCACGTTCTCATCCCCCAGAAATATAATAAGTTTATTGTAAGGAGGAGTGGACATTACGTTGTATGATATCAACGATTCGCCAGCCATGTTCAATTTGAAACTAGTGAAATAAATCGTCGTTTATAACGGTTTGCACTAGTGTATGCGTAGAGTTTTATTATGTTTGGAGATATAAAATAATTTTGTCTGATTAGCAGTACTTGAACTTTACGAATGCAATACCCATTTGCAGTTCATTCATGAAATCATAAATTTGTTTTTATCAAACATAGGCGGCGCGATCCATCAGTGACATATGCTTGACAGAAGATGTTTAATGAAAAAATTGTGACTGGGTATGCTCGCCACTTACGATACTATTTTCCCATTCCAGTTAAGATGAATTGTATATTTTATATAGATATTGATATAGAAATTGCGACTATCTATTACCTGAGAAATATGCAGAAGTTTATATGGATGACAATTTGCTCCATGTATTTGTTGAGCCTGTGTGTCCAAGCATCATCTCTAGGAATGTCACCAAAAGGTTTGACAAAAGCGAATATTTTCAAAGTACTTTATGTAAACACGAATAGCAGAATAAACCCTTTATGCAGCATTGCCAAACTACGGCCAAAATTTTAAATAACACGGACACGATGTTCTCAAAATCTGTTCCGTAGATCAAAGGATGTCCCCATCTCCCGGAAGCAGTTCCGCAAGGCCAGAAAATATGTATGCATGTCTACAGCGTCTAAATCCCTATCTCAATGTGGTAATTATGATGTGTGGGGAGTTGCGAACCAATCCAATGTTAAATGTTGTGGGTCCGACCAAATCAGCAAAAAGTATGATGAAATTGCGAATAAACGCTGATTTCTCGCTTGCTATCCTTTTTGTCGGCGTTTGAGACCAAATCCTATAATAGGAATGTGTATTTTGGCTAAAATTTCGTCGTATATTTTTAAGAAATTACCTGAAAGCTTCCTGCGCATTCTTTTGCGTCACAACTTAGAGGCGACAATGGTGTTGTGTGATTCCGATCTAAATCTTCAAGATTTAGCTTTATCACATGCTCTGGTGGAAGATGCGAGGGACAAGACACTACAAAATTACGATTTCATTTTGCGCCATCAGCGCTCAATTGCTTTTGCTTTAAATTTTCAATATTTTGTTTCCAAAATAATGATATAAAGCGGGGGATATTGATTGTTTTAATCTAAATACTTGTCACAAAATTCTGATTATTCACATAACAGACATACACATACCTTTCAGATTCAGACGAATTTATAGGACCTCCAGGGACTACGGAAAATTAGCTGATGTGGAATCCAGCAGTTTATCAGATGAAGTTCAGAAATTTTCCTGCAACAAAATTATTTTGTGTTCAAGTTATTAATAAATGAAATCATCATTTCATTCCGTGTTAGTTTTTCTTAAAGAACCAGTAAATAATTTGTAGACGTCGATATTAAAGTTTAACCTTAGCGATTACTATAATTGTTGCAGCGCTAACCAACCAACCATTTTGTTAAGTATGGGCCAGTGATGGCAGCGCGGTCGATCGGCTTCTCATGCTTAATAAAACAAATTATCTGGTTGTAACCGATAAAACGTCAATTCATTCGGGCCAAGTGAAGAAATTCGCATAAGTTTGAGAGAGAAGAAATTACGTCGATGCGAACAATTTAGAGATATTGTATGAACATCAGAATCAGTCAATGTGCACCCAACACGTGCGCAGTACTTTGAGATTCCCAACGTTTCACAATGGGACGGATTCATCAATTTTGAAAAAGTTTTGGTCATGGAATGAATAAGAGCTAAGAATAAAGGATACCTTCCGATTGTTCATGACACACCTTTTCGAAAACGGTGATATTATTCAGCCTGTTGGTATTTTTCAATTCCACGGCCGATAGTTTAGAATTTTATAGTATAGCTTTCACAAACTCTGATCACTTTCCTTCTGCATGAAAATGAACTTTATTTCACAGTATGCAATGAACATGGACATGGTTGGTGGATGAAGCCGCCTTCAGCTGCGCTCATTTAAACCCCCGTGCGCCAGCAGGTGCCCAGCAAGCCTCCCGTATATAATCATCTATCAAGGGATTCGAACCTTCGTCAGGACGATCAGAGATGCGTCGCTCGAAGCGTATTACGACCCAAACGGGAGGAGTAACGAAATCGTTGCCTTTGTTGCCGATAGTATCAGTCACTGTCTTTGGAAATGAAGGAAGTGCAATGGCCATACTATCGCTGTGTATGATTCGATCTAGCAAATTAATAAAAATAATAAGGTTCAGCGCAGAAAAGCATTTCCCGTTATTTTAACTATTGAGCTAAATTGTTAAATTTTTGCCTCTTCCAACTTTACTAATATAGTTGGCAAATAAGCTTTCTGATTAAGTTGAGTGCTGCTTTGTTCAAGTTGAAGTTCTCAAAAAAGCTTAGTCTATTCGTATTTTTTAAGGGGAGATGCAACGAATAAAACGAATTTTACTTTTGCAAATGAAATATTCATTAATGGCATTATGCCCTTCATGAGTAATTGTACAAAGGATACAGTGTGATGACAAAATAGACGCCGGTTTAAATATATCTCTAAAAATGGAATTTTAAAACGATGAGATAATCATGAATATTGACAATAATTATTGGAAACACAAAGGAATTTCTCACGTTTAATTATAGACGTTGTTTTTTTTGGTTCAGAAAAGGCGGTTTTATGAAGGAAGAGGGGGCATGATCGTAATATTGTGAAAACCGTGACAAGCGGCATAGATTTATAAAATATGCTTATCGAACTTTGTCTATAGTTTGTTTCTGTCCAAATTCAACTGTTGCTGTCATCGGTGGTTATTAGGTATTGTCCTGCACTTATTGCTTCCGGGCCTTGCTTAGTGGGAAGAAAAATTCATGAAAGATACATTGGGATTTTAGATATATCACACCTTAGTATGCTTTTTATCTTTACCAGCTCAAAACAGAAATATGACTCGATCCTGTATTTGGATATATTTCCTATTTTAATAATAAAAAATGCATCGGTGTGCTTTGGAATCTTGACATATTGGAAATGAAACTTTTCAGTGGGTTTCACTCCTTCATCCTCGCAGTTTGCCCTCTTTATGGATTATCATTTTTTATCTTTCTCATCCAAATACGCTATGTGTTGATGTACTTCATGGCTGAATTATTTTATTCTTTCCAAGGATATTAATATAGTAAGTTCCTGATTTCAACAGCGCTCTAACTTGATAGATATGAATATCAAAACAAGCATATACTGCATTGGTAAATACCAAAATCCATTACACTAACGAATCGAATATTTTATTTTACGTATGTGCTAAAGATGAATCGTATCTTATCGACGCGAGCCCTCAGTTGCGCATATATAACAATAGGCGTAGGGAAAAAAAGTATGATACAACAATCAAAGTTTCAATTCAATATAGCGAAACATTCCGGAAAGTAGTGGCAAAAAAGGTTAATTTTTCCGGGCGAGTGTATAAAAATCAGAAAGTACAAGAATTTTTCATGAAGAATTTAAAGTTATCGGCCTCTTAAGGGAGTATGGATCAATTGTATAAAATTTACGAGATTTCGGTGCGATTTTTCTTGATAACCCCACATGTTCCGATCGCGCTGAAACAGGTTCCCAAAGGATTGGCAGATGATATTGCTGGTGTGCATGCTTGCTATGGCCATTTAAAAATCTTTTCCAGAACCAATCCCGATTCTTACTTAAAGATCGAGATCAAAGCCCTCCGGGGACTAGTAAGTGTTATTAACCGTACTGTTGAAGACGTGAGGTCAATTCTACATGGCCTTAACGCTTAAGGGTAACATTTGATGGAATGACCCATTACAAAAAGGCGACGATTTTCATAAATCCGACCATGATCATGTAGACGACGCGGAAGGTCTATCTGAATATCTAAAAATGTTGTGACAAAAATGGGTTAATTTTTGTGAACGACTTTTGTCCGGGCGGCTTTTTTTTCAGGCGACTTTTCTCTTACGCCCTTAACGAAAGGTGCTTTGATGAAATTTTCTAGTCTACCAGTTGGGTACGCGGAGGAGTAGTCTAAAAAAATATCTCTCCAAAAATGAAATTTGAAGGCAGTTAGATAATCATGAATATTGACAATAATTATTGGGAACACAAAATACTTTCACAATTTCTGACGCTTAATTATCGACGTTGGCTTGGAAGTATTTGGTCTCATGCTCGACATTAAGGCAATGGATTGTAGTATGGTTGGGTTGGAGTTTTTTTTTCTACCTAGGCGGTATATTTGAGCTTTTGAGATAGAACTACTTGCGCTGGGTGTTCCGGTTGTTTTTGCATTTGTCGTCGCGCAACAGAATATCATCCAGAACATTTTCATAATTCTCTTTAATTTGTCTTCTTTATAGTTTTTTAATTAATCAGCTCGACCGATGAATCGTAACCCAATTGAGACAATTTTGTGGAAACATTTTTATATAGTATGAGTCAGAAGCACGGTGCAACAGGCCGATTAGTCACTAATATATCAATTGGCCATTTCTTCATTGTATTATCTCTCCGCTAGCGGATATTTCTGAAAGTACGAATTTCGCGAGAATTAAAAAAAAATTGTAAAATTCAACATTTAAGAAGAAATGTCGATTTTATTTTACCTGTTGACCAGATGAGTCAAAAATGTGCAGGTAACCCTGGTTGAACGGCGATTTTAGGGCGTTTTTTGTTGCAGGAGCAACGAGATTAAAATCATGCTTTGTTGTATTCCAAACAAACAATATTCCTCCCCAATAGAGGGGAGAGAAAAGATTCTGCGTCTTCACATCACTTTCAATAAAACAATGTATATCACCCCAAATATCCCATCGATATTTTTAGATTTTTGTTCCATCTTTGTAATGTGACCTAATAACAAAGATTTGAAAATTTAAGATTTTTATTTGTTTTATATATACATATGTCAAGAAGAAATAAAGAAAATACTCAGAAAAAGAAAAAATAATCGTCTTATCGTCCAGTAATATAATATGAGAAAGAATATTTTATTCAGGTAAATTCACTGTTGTCAATTACGATTCCAAACATCTTTGCAATGAAGTCAAGTGATCTTTTACCTGAAAAAATATACTCATGGTTTGAACAATTCATTTAGGAAGACAAAAAATGCAACAATATATATTGTGTTATCGAATTTCCATTGAAAAAAAAATTGGGAAAATTTATTTATTCACCTTCTTTCAAACCTTGTGGTGGTCTTAATGGTTGTGATGATACGAGAATACACAGGCTCAGCAAATACAGCAAACAAATTGTGATCGATATGAGTTTCTGTATATTTTTTGTTTCTTTCATATTTTTATGCAGGTTGTTTTGATTTCGTATATCATTAACTTATACAATACTATGTATGAGCTTATACTCTATATTAAACTGTCAAAAGAGAAAATAGTTCAATGATGATGGGTTAAACGTAGCACATTTCGGATGTAAGACGTTAGCAACTCATCCGCCGATTTTCTCTAGATCTGTAATATATCAGAACGGGCACAGCACTTTCCTAATAAAAATTTACTATAGAATACTATAAAATTACTATAAAAAAGATTATTGGTTTATAGTAAACTCATAGTAATATATAGGATCGAGTGCTCCCGTAAACGGTAATTCACGCTAATGGACACTGCGTGGTTACGTCAATGAAGGCCATCGAGGCTGAGAATTCTAAACCTAACAGACACTTTCTCTTTCATAGCTCGATGTCCGGAAACCCCTTGCGTTTGAGGTAATGTATTCACAAAATATATATTCCCTGAAACGTCAATTCTCGTTAATTTAAAGATAAAGAAAGAGAGGAAAAGCGGGTGGGCTGGTCTGTGGTGGGTTGGGGATAGACAGGTTGGCAAGTCAGGTTGTGGGCTGGGGATAGGTAGGGCAGAGTCAAATTTGACAAAAATCGATTGTATTTTGTCGTTAAAAATGAAACTTTCAGTCTATTTTGTAATTATTTGTTCTTATGAACGATCCACAATTGATTCGAATATATTGTGCTTCGAATCACTGAATCGAATTGCCCGGCCCTAATCTAGTGGAGGCCGCTACGTTAGTATGTATAGCTATGTCTGAACATCAATCGTGATAAACTAACCTATCGATGCCTACCGAAGAGGAACCAACTAGCGGCCACTTGATAGCGAAGAGCTACTAAAAGATGTAGTACCGGCAGCAACTGCACTCTAAACGGAAATCATTTCAAACGGAACTGAACCGCCGGTGAGTGGCATCTGCCCTGGGCGATGGTAAAACCATCTACTAAATGGGTACTTGACTACCATATGTTATTAAATGTGCTCCCTATAATTTATTAAGCAATCAGTCATTTTTATATCTCTTCCTATAATCAAGAACTTCTTCGGACTTATTCGATACAGTAATAAGTTTTTAGAATATTTAACTTTATACTTAGTTGAAAAATACACCAGTTCCATGGATAGCAGCAACTTTGATCATGGGTAGCGTAAACTTGTACCAAGATACACACATTTGCATTCGCATTTGTTAAACCATACGTCGACGTCCGCAAAATATTTAATGGTTTGTTATTGGGGGAAAAGAACTCAAAACTGAACGATTGTTTAAATCATCGCTAGCAGGAAAATGATAGAAATTATATAGCAGGAACCTTTCCCGACTGTGTGTATCTAATAAAATGACACAACTTTGCTTGGATATGGGCCTCTGATTTTTTGCTATTTAAGTTCTCTAAAAAGTAACTTTGAGAAAGATTTAAGAACCAACTTTCCGTCAAACCTTCTTCTGTATTTTGAAGTAATGATACCAAGATACCAAGACTGAGCAAAGGCATCGAACAAATTATGATCCCAATCCTCTTCCGCCTATTTCTTATATGATACAAATACTTTACTCATATTTATTTCATATACTTGCGACTCAATATCAGTATCTTCACAAAATACGTAAGCTAACTTTACACTAAAACGAAAACTACAAATAGTACCACCGCCGTGAGAGTATTACAAAAAATGTTAGGATAAACAAACGTAAAATATCACGAATTCGATAAGAAAAGTCATTTAATAATATCTCCAACAATAAAAAATATTTTGTTTCCTTGAAAAGTATGGATACACCTCCCTCCAACTGCAAGGTCTTTTCAAATAGATGTCAAAAACAGTAAACCATATATCGGGCAAACTGCGAGAAGAAAAGAATATAAAACCTATTCAAGAGTTTAATAATACAACCATGACGTGAGAGAATTCGAAGAACGCCAGGTCATATTTATTTCGAAATATGAAATAAATACAAATAATACAAGATTGATCTGGATTATTTCACAGGTGCATGGTTACACATGATCCAGGTTTATGCATAAGAAAAAATGAAAAATATGATAAGCCAAAAAACTTCACTCCGTTTCGGTACTGGCATCTATCTGCACGAGAAGTCGTGGACTCATGGTTCGCCATGTAGTTAACCTGTAATATCTCTTTCCTCGCCCGCAGGATAAACGTGAAATCCTATCCCTATCAACGTATAATTCCTATCAAAAAAATTATTTTGTCGAGCATAAAACTCTGATGCACTGCACCTCGGCGACATAATCCATCAATAACCCAAAGTTATCAAAATAGACTCTAATAGAGACAAGTTGTACCTGCGGAGTGTAGAAGGTAGGGGTCAGGAGAAAATGTGAACACCACAACATGGAGGAATGGCCGAATGAAATGGGCCTGTCGAAATTAACAAAAGAACTGTTCAAGTCCAAATTTAGCTGTTGTCACCATCAGTGCTTGTAGCAAGTTTCGTTGCGTTTTTGCTTTTGTTTCTGCTTACAAATACCTGCTTTCAGATAGTGTTTAAATAGGGTATATTAGGTGGAACATGTTTACAATTCATGCTGTTATAAAATGACGATAACAGTCGCTTTGTCGTTGGAAAATTGTATTATTTTGAAACCTTGCTTATGAGGGGAACGAATGTTCCTTATGCTCCCACCTTCAAAACCTCATTTTAAACTTTGTAGAAATCTTTCGAGTCCAATATCTGACCATTGATTTTAGACTTCTTTGATTAAATATACTTAACAATGGCAGATTCTAATACACATTCGATTGTTTCGTTTCTTCCGATATATAACACAGTTTAAAAATATTCCTTAAATTAAATTATTAGTTTAATTCGTACATCGCCAGAAATTTGACTGATAAACATTATGTCTATGGCCTATCCTACCGACTTGCTTAGGCAAACGAAAAAACGTGGTCGTGGTCAGATGCGTCATTTGCAAAGATATATATTAGTGGTGGCCATTGTGAGTAAAAGTTGGCCTATTATACCTAGTTTAATTTCAAAGTACTTTACCTGGTTTCACGGATGCCTGAGACCTGGTTTAACTTTTACCGAGTTTTCAGTTTGTAGTTTTACCTAGTTAATTTACTAGGCATAATAGGTAAGTTTACCTTTTTAACTAGGTAGTTGAAATATTAACTCGGCAACTGTTTCGAAAAACTTGGTGCCTGGTTCGAAAAACTAGGCTAATCAAACATTCGTTGTTGAAATGTTTTTGAAATAGACAATTCGGTGATTCCAAACTTCAAATAAAAAGCGTCTGAAATGCAGCATAAATACGATTACCTACTTTATCTGGTTTTTATTCTAAGTACCATCTAGCTTTGAAGTGAAACTAGGTTATCTTGTAATGCTTTACCTAGTTCTCTGGTAAATTCGTTTAACTTTACTTAGATAAAGTGAAAACTAGGTTGCTATCACTGATATATATTCTGAGAGTGTGGACAAAAGAAAGGCGGCTTTGGATGTAGACAGCCATTCCGTGGCTGTATCTCAAAGAATTCTTGCGAAGAAAGGCATACACAAAATCCAAACATAGGAATTGAATTTTTTTTTAAATGGGGACTGTATTTAGTTTACCTCATACCTACAGAATATTTTGGGTAAAGTATTTCCCCGCAAGTGTAGAGCTGAAATTCATAGAGGTAGTAAGCTCATCATGGGTCGAATTTGTATTCCTATTGATGGGATTTCAGAAAATCATGCCTGAGTTAAAGCAGCATGCAGAAATAATCCAGATCAATCTTTCATTTGTTTGTGTTTATTCCTCTTCCAAAACAAATATGACCTGAAGTTCTTTGAATTCTCCCAGGTCGGGGTTGTATTGAACTCCTGAACAGGTTTCATATTCTCTCATTCCCGCAATTTGCCCGATTTAAGGTTTACTCTTTTAGTTCTCTGTCTGATAGAACACCGCAGTTATGGAGGAGGGGTTTATTCATACCTTTCGACTGCAAAAAAAAAATCATTCTTATCATTAGAGATATTAATAAATGAATTTTCTTGTCGCATCCGTGATACATTTGTTTATCCTCTCATCAGTGAGGTTATTTCTTGGTTTCGTTTTGGTGTAGAGTTAGCGTCGCTATTTTGTAAAGATACTGATATCGAGTCGCAAGTATATGATATAAAAAAGGGAAGTTTGTATCATATAAGAAATATACGGAAGAGGATTTGGATCATAATGTTTTCGTTGTCGTTGCTTAGTCTTGGTATCATTACTTCAAAATCATTAAAAAGGTTTAAGAGAAAGATGGTTACTAAATCTTTCTCAAAGTAACGTTTTAGAAAACGTTAATATTAGAGATTCAGTGGCCGATATTCAACATCATTTTATTAGATATACATTCGCAAACAACCGGGAAAGGTTCCTACTATATAATTTCTATCATTTTGAAGCTAGTGATAATTTAAACAATCATTCGGTTCTATGTTACTTCTCTTTAAAAACGAACTATTGCATATTTTGCGAACGTCGGCGTATAGTTTAAACAGTTCGAATGCAAATGTTTGCATCTTGGTGCAAATTTACGCTATCCAGGATCAAAGTTGCTGCTATCCAAGGAACTGGAGCATTTTTAACTGAGTATAAAGTTTGATAGTTCCAAATACAGCCAGATATTCCATCAGTGACGTGTAATGTGATGTTTAATAAAAAAAATGTGACCGGGTGTGATCGCCATTCACGATACAATTTTTCCCATCCCAGATAAGATAAATTACATATTTGATATAGATATTGATATTGGAATTGGAACTCTCTATTACTTAAGAAATATGCAGAAGTTTATATGGATGATAATTTGCTTGATGTATTTGTTGAACTTTTGTGTCCTTGCATTATCTCTACGATCTTCACCAAATGGTATGAGAGAAGGTAAGTACAAAAATATTTATAAAGTACTTTATAAAAAAAACATGAATAGCAGAATACACATGTTATGCAGCACTGACAAACGACGGTATGCAGGTCTGCAGCGTCTAAATCCCAATCTCAATGTGGTAATATCCATGTGTGCAGAGTTAAGAAGCACTCCAATGTCAAATGTTGGGGGTCCGACCTAATCAGCAAACTTTTTGCGCGTCTTCCTTTTTACCGGCGTTAGAGACAAAATTCTGATCAATCACATAACAGAAATATTTTTTTAGCAGATTTAGACGGATTCATAAGAGCCCCGCCCGGGGCTATGGAAAATTAGCTGATGTGGAATCCAGCAATTCATCAGATGAATTTCAGAAATTTTTAACATCAACAGGGAAGGGTTCTGGCAGCAATATTATTCTGTTCTCATGTTATTAATAAACAATTTGTCATTTCATTCCGTGTTAGTTTTCTTTAAAGAAACAGTAAATATTTTGTAGACGTCGATAGAAAGTTTAACTTTAACAATTTTGGAATATTGTATGTACATTAGAATCAGTCATTGCGCACCTAACGCGTACGAGTACTTCAGGATTTCCAACGATTAAACGGGGCGATTTCATCAATTTTAAAAAAGTTTTGGTTCTGCATTATACCCATGGATCGTACCTTTCTAATTACGAAAAAACTCATTGTCTTATCCACGCACTGACGAGATATTCGCGTTTTGAAGTTTCGTTCAAGTTCAATGTTCAATATGCTTAGAAATTTGTTTTGAGAGGCGGAGCCACACATCTTATATAAATTAAAAATGACAACCGTATAAGAATGTGAGTTTTATCATAACGGTGCAAGAAATTCCTAATGCACAAGTTATGCGAAGTAGCCTACAGGTATGATGAGGAAGTTGTTTCATATTATGTGTGAGTGAGATGTGGATTTCCAGATTTAGATTTTAACAGGTATTTGACTGTAAAGTGTGATATTAGATAAATATATTCAAAATATTTGAAAAGAAATCACGAATTTCGCCAGGTTTTGAATAAAGGTCATCATTGTGGTGCAACGAGGTTGCAATAGGTTGTACAGAAAAGGTCAAGACGGCAACAAATTTCTAATTTTTCAGTTTAAATATTTGACGTGATGACATGAGATGAACGACTCTCAATATATCAGGACTATTTGTGCGGGGTTTTTAGCTCATGTTTTCAAATACATTACACCGGTAAACATAAATATTCTAAAGCTATCCCAATTTATTTTTTCAATGCAGCATGTAAATTATGAAGATATACTTTCATAAACGTACAGAAAAGTAAAGCAATCCGGATTCGATTTAAATATGTGCACTGGAATTTGTGAGATATCAATTTGAATCAATTTAGAAAAAAAAAACAATACTCAAATGCCTTTTAAAAGACCTTTGCGTATATTCATTTTACTGCAAAACTTTTTTAGAATTGACAGAATCAATTCCTTTTTCGATCTTCCAAGACCATGATTTGTGAGCAAATAGTAATTCCCTTCTTGGAAAACCCTTATTGAACTTTTGAAACTATAATTTCCCGAGTATCTTAAAATTGTTTTCGACGAAAGGATTCTTTTTAAAAGAAGTCAGCCATTGCGACATGTTTTTAGCATTTTTTCTCTGGTAGAATGAATCTCATGATTTGTTATCGTCAAAAACAAACTTTTCGAAAAAGTTATATTAAGGTATTATTTATTGAGACGTGGTCCATCTGTGGCGCATACTTTGCAAAATAAAATTACTGACTTCGTCTTGGTTTGACCATTAAATACGAATTATTTTAATGGCAGCAAAATCTTTTTTATCACTTTTGAAAGAAAAAATGTTTCCCCCGCGGAATGGAGCCAAGCAAAATTAGTGGATGTAAAATCAGTCAGTAGATATATATTTAAAAGCAACCATGGAAGAAAGCTGGAACGATATTCCCATCTTTCCATGTTACTAATAAATGAAATTATAGTTTGATTTTGTGCTGCATTTCTTTAAATAATCATAGTGGACTTTGACGTGTAATTTAAACACTGGCAATTAGTATAATTTTTGCAGCGACTACTCGTCAAACACTGATCTAAGGGTCGGTTGGAAGAAAATATTCTTCGTAAATTTTCGCAACAAAATTTAATTTACAAAAAGAAACTACAACCGATCTTTCGAGAATGAAACGTTAAGACACTAAAATATTTGTACAGATATTGGAATTTACTCATGTCCATCTAAGGAAAGCGCAATAATTTTGAAATACCAACATTTTAACAATGAGTTTTTGGGCGACGAGGCGTTTGTGTGTTGACAAGGCATGCCGCTACACGTAGTGTGGATACCATGGTATCCACACCAGCACAAACGCACTGCACCACAAATGCACGCAATCCATGAGTGACTCATATTTGACTAAACATGATTAGCTAAGATTTTCCCGATTGGAATAGCTAAGTTTATGAAACATGACTAGCGCATTGCACCCCGAAACTGCGCAAAATACACACGTACGATTGTAAATCAACGAAAATTTCAAAAATTATCCGACAGGTTCAATAAATTGTCAAACTCAATCTTACTTTTCTAATCTTCATAAAACAAAAAGAAATATACTAATGTAGTTTCTGGGGAACCCCGTGAGTTTGAATCATATTAGAATATTAACAATTGCTGTAATAACATCATTGATGAAAATCAGTATCTCCTGAATCATGTTAGTCTTTTGATTCAATACATATTGAAGTTGGGTAGATTCTATAACGTTTAGAATTTCGGACTAAAGCTGGAGTGGAAGTATTGAAAATTGTAGATAAAAGTATTCAGTAAATCGTGTTGACCGAGTTCAATTTTAAAGCACTTTACCAGTTAAAAGTATGTTTTTTTAACAGTTACGACTTTTCTGTCTGAACTATTCACTTCGAAATTTGCAAGTTGGGATAGGTAGATTTTACTAATTTACAACTTAGTACTCGAAATATCGCTTTTGGCTTGATACCTGGTTCAGGAAACTAAAATTAGAAAAAGATAATCATGTGATTTCTTCTTCAATACGTTAAATGTTGGAGTAACGAGTAAAAGTTTGTTCACTGAGTCTCTAGTCATCAGGTACTACGTAGTAGTGACTACAACCTGGTTTTTACTTATAAACTAGGTAAATTAAAAATATTTTCAAGAAAACTATGCGTAAAGTATTAATTGTAGTATTGTACAGAGATCGATAAGCATTGAAACTTGGTAATTGTTGCTTCTCTGCATTCAAGGCGTTTTTGAAATAGACCTGAGGAATGAAATCACCGAATTGTATTAATTGTAGTATTGTACAGAGATCGATAAGCATTGAAACTTGGTAATTGTTGCTTCTCTGCATTCAAGGCGTTTTTGAAATAGACCTGAGGAATGAAATCACCGAATTGTCTATTTCAAAAACATTTTCATAATAAATATATAATTAACGTAGTTTTTCATAACAGGTAAGTCCTTTTCCTTTTTTTTTTGAATGAGTCATCTAATAAAAATTAGGTAAATTTACCTATTTTATCTAGTAATATAACTGGGTGAAATATCAAACAGAAAACTAGGTAGAAGTTGAATCAAGTGAACCTATATCCGTGAAACGAGGTAAATCATCAAAAATTTTTAAAATGATTCATTCATCGATCCAAAGGCCGTTGTTCTGCTTGCAAGGTTTAAATACAAAAACACCATGTTCTCTTTCCCCAGAAATATAAGTTTATTGTAAGGAGAACTATATATTACGTTGTATTACATCAACGATTCGCGAGCCATGTTCAAATTGAAACTAGTGAACTAAAGAATTGTTTATAACGGCTTTGACAAATGTATGCGTAGAGTTGTATGTATTTTTAGGGATATTTTCCCAGCAAGCATCTCGTATATAATCATCTATCAGGGGATTCGAACCTTCGTCACGACAATCAGAGACGTGTCGCTCGAAGCGGATTACGATCCAACGGGACAAAAACTCTTGTCACACACAGGCAACGGAAAGAGTAACGGAAGCGTTACACTAGTTGCTGATAACATCAGTCACTGTGGAAATAAAGGAAGAGCAATGGCCATACTCTCGTTGTGTATGGTTCGATCTAGCAAATAAATAGAGGGAAAAAGGTTTAGCGCAAAAAAACATTTCATGATCTTAAAATAACTATTTTAATTCCGTTTTTTAACTATTGAGATTAATTGTTAAATTTTTGCCTCTTCATCTTTGCTAAAATAGTTGGCAAATAGGCTTTCTGATTAAATTGAGTACTGTTGGGTTCAAATTGAAGTTCTCAAAAAAGCTTAGTATATTCGTATTTTTCAAGGGGAGAGGCAACGAATAAAACGAATTTTACTTTTGCAAATGAAATATTCATTAGTGGCATTATACCATTCATGAGTAATTGTATAAAAGATACAGTGTGGTGACAAAATAAACGCCGGTGGTTTAAATATATCTCTAAAAATGGAATTTTAAGACGATGAGATAATCATGAATATTGACAATAATTATTGGAAACACAAAGGAATTTCTCACGTTTAATTATAGACGTTGTTTTTTTTGGTTCAGAAAGGGCGATTTTATGAAGGAAGATGGGGTATGAACGTAATATTGTGAAAACCATGACAAGCGGCATAGTTTTATAAAATATGCTTATCGAACTTTGTCTAAAGTTTGTTTTTGTCCAAATTCAACTGTTGCTGTCATCAGTGGTTATTAGGTATTGTCCTGCAGTTATTGCTCCCGGACCTTGTTTAGTGGGAAGAAAAATTCATGAAAGATACATTGGGATAGTAGATATATCACACCTTAGTATGCTTTATATCTTTAGCAGCTCAATACAGAAATATGAATCGATCCTGTATTTTGTTATATTTCCTATTTTAATAATAAAAATATGCATCGGTGTGCCTTGTAATCTTGACATATTGGAAATGAAACTTTTCAGTGGGTTTCACTCCTTCATCCTCGCAGTTTGCCCTCTTTATGGATTATCATTTTTTATCTTTCTCATTCAAATACGCTATGTTTATGTACTTCACGGCTGAATTATTTTATTCTTTCCAAGGATATTAATATAGTAAGTTCCTGATTTCAACAGCGCTCTAACTTGATAGATATGAATATCAAAACGAGCATATACTGCATTGGTAAATATCAAAATCCATTACACTAACGAATCGAATATTTTATTTTAAGTATGTGCTAAAGATGGATCGTATCTTATCGACGCGAGCCATCAGTTGCGCATATATAACAAAGGGCGTAGGAAAAAAGTATGATATAACATTCAAAGTTTCAATTCAATATAACGAAACATTCCGGAAAGGTATTGGCAAAAAAGGTTAATTTTTCCGGGCGAGTGTATAAAAATCAGAAAGTACAAGAATTTTTCATGAAGAATTTAAAGTTGGCTAAAGTTATCGGCCTCTAAAGGGAGTGTGGATTAGAGATGGGCCGATGTATCGGTTTCGGAATCGGTATCGGCAAATATCGGCGATTTTTCGTAGTATCGGTATCGGTACTGGTATCGGAAAATTTTTATCACCGATACCGCCGATACCAAAAACGATACCGATACCGGATACATCTTTACAACTTAGCGTACAAATACGCTTTATATACTGATAATAAATGGCAAGACCTCGCATTCCACTGCTCTGAAAAATAATTAAAACGGGGCATGTCTCGCGTGAACAATTTTATTTACATTTTGGGTTTTATTAAATAAAACCCGTCAATCCACTTACTATATGCTCTTTTTGGTGCAGAAAAAGGTGTTGAAGTCGCACTACACGTTTGCGTGGGTTGCGTTTTTTCCTGGTTTGGTTTACGCAAGCGCAATGCTCTGCATGCATCTCCTTACGTTTTCCAATAAATAAAACGGCTTGCTATGAAAGCTACCGCAGAGTGCTTGTTTCTTTTTTGCGTTCATGCTTTGTAGGCATGTAAACACGATTAACGCAAAGAAATGGAGTGTATTGCCGTTTTTATTTTGCAACGCATCGGTAAGACAACTTCATGTGTATTGTGGCCTTGGCCTCAATGAGGTGACACGTTAGTTGTGTAACCACGAACATTTGCACTCAATCTTTGGACCCATGTATGCTTGAACGCAGCAACAATTCAGTATATTTTCATCCATAAAAGTTTGCACTCAAATAGATGCAAAAGTTCAAGGGTACAAACATACGTAGGCGTACACATACGTGAGTGCAACTGTAACAAGGGCATAAGTATGTGGATACAAAAAGGCCTTTAACATATTTAACAAAGTACCCGGTATCGGCCCATCCCCTGGTGTGGATCAAGTGTATAAAAATTATGAGAATTCGGTGCGATTTTTCTTGATAACCATACATGTTCCGATCGCGCTGAAACAGGTTCCCAAAAGAATTGGCAGATGATATTGCTAGTGCGCATGCTTGTTATAGCCATTTTAAAATTTATTCCAGAACCAATCTCGATTCTTATTTAAGGATGGAGATCAAAGCCCTCCGGTGACTGGCAGGTATTATTAACCGTACTGTTGATGACGTTCGCTCAATTCTACATGGTCAAGTAAAAACCGTCGAAGTTATTCTAAATACAATTGCGTTTATACTTGATAGCAAGGGCTTATAGCTTAAGGGTAACATTTGGTGGAATGACCCATTACAAAAAGGCGACGATTTTCATAAATCCGACCATGATCATGTAGACGACGCGGAAGGTCTATCTGAATATCTAAAAATGTTGTGACAAAAAAGGGTTAATTTTTGTGAACGACTTTTTTCCGGGCGGCTTTTTTTCAGGCGACTTTTCTCTTACGCCCTTAACG
Organism: Styela plicata; assembly: GCA_963675895.2. NCBI lineage: Eukaryota > Metazoa > Chordata > Ascidiacea > Stolidobranchia > Styelidae > Styela > Styela plicata. The sequence goes on along the minus strand of OZ023151.1, from coordinate 13,186,264 downwards.
AAAGGTGCTTTGATAAAATTTTCTAGTCTACCAGTTGGGTACGCGGAGCAGTAGTCTAAAAAAATATCTCTCCAAAAATGATATTTGAAGGCAGTTAGATAATCATGAATATTGACAATAATTATTGGGAACACAAAATACTTGCACGATTTCTGACGCTTAATTATCGACGTTGGCTTGGAAGTATTTGGTCTCATGCTCGACATTAAGGCAATGGATTGTAGTATGGTTGGGTGGGAGTTTTTTTTTTCTACCTAGGCGGTATATTTGAGCTTTTGAGATAGAGCTACTTGCGCTGGGTGTTCCGGTTGTTTTTGCATTTGTCGTCGCGCAACAGAATATCATCCAGAACATTTTCATAATTCTCTTTAATTTGTCTTCTTTATAGTTTTTTAATTAATCAGCTCGACCGATGAATCGTAACCCAATTGAGACAATTTTGTGGAAACATTTTTATATAGTATGAGTCACAGATGGAAGAACCAGATCCATCTGTGGCGCATGTATGACAAAATAAAATTTCTGTTTTGTCCATCAATTCAGAAGCACGGTGCAACAGGCTGATGACTCACTAATTTATCAATTGGCCATTTCTTCATGGTATTGTCTCTCCGCTAGCGGATATTTCTGAAAGTATGAATTTCGCAAGAATTTAAAAAAAAATTGTATATTTCAACATTTAAAAAGAATTGTCGTTTTTATTTTACCTGTTGACCAGATGAGTCAAAAATGTGCAAGTAACCCTGGTTGAACGGCGATTTTAGTCAATTTTTTGTTTCAGGAGCACCGAGATTAATGTCATGCTTCGTTGTAATCCAAACAAACAATATTCCTCCCCAATAGGAGAGAAAAGATTCTGCGTCTTCACATCACTTTCAACAAAACAATGTATATCACCCCAAATATCCCATCGATATTTTTAAATTTTTGTTCCATCTTTGTAATGTGACCTAATAACAAAGATTTGAAAATTTTTATTTGTTTTATATATACATATGTCAAGAAGAAATAAAGAAAATACTCAGAAAAAGAAAAAATAATCGTCTTATCGTCCAGTAATATAATATGAGAAAGAATATTTTATTCAGGTAAATTCACTGTTGTCAATTACGATTCCAAACATCTTTGCAATGAAGTCAAGTGATCTTTTACCTGAAAACAAAATACTCATGGTTTGAACAATTCATTTAGGAAGACAAAAAATGCAACAATATATATTGTGTTATCGAATTTCCATTGACAAAAAATTTGGGAAAATTTATTTCTTCACCTTCTTTCAAACCTTGTGGTGGTCTTAGCGGTTGTGATGATACGAGAATACACAGGCTCAGCAAATACAGCAAACAAATTGTGATCGATATGAGTTTCTGTATATTTTTTGTTTGTTTCATATTTTTGTGCAGGTTGTTTTGATTTCTTATATCATTAACTTATACAATACTATGTATGAGCTGATACTCTATATTAAACTGTCAAAGGAGAAAATAGTTCAATGATGAGTGTTAGTGATTGATGGGTTAAACGTAGCACATTTCGGATGTAAGACGTTAGCAACTAATCCGCCCATTTTCTCGGGATCTGTAATATGTCAGCACGGGCACAGCACTTACTGGCCAATTAATAGCAAAGAGCTACTAAAAGATGCTCTAGCCTTCCCTTAAATCTTTCGGTGGGTTTTGAAGTAATGATAGAAGGATGCATAGACTAAGCAAAGACATTAAACAAATAATGGTCTATACATATATAATAACCTATAATAGGATTTTTATATAATACGTAAGCTAACTTTACACTGAATCGAAAAAGAAGAAATAACATCACGACCGTGAAATATTACAAATGTGAGTGAATAAACAAATGTAAAGTATTGCAAATGGGTCAAGAAAAATTTAAAAAGTAATGAAATAATTTAGAATTACACATCTCTCCACAAACTGAAAGGTCTCTGTGAGCGACGCCCTATTTGCCGCTCAGAGACCAAAAGTAATAAACCATTTATAGGAAAAACTGCGAAAGTGAGAGAATATAATGCCAACTTAAGAGTTTAATACAAACACGACTTCAATTATTTCAAACACCGTCGGTTCATATTTATTTTAAAAAATAGGGAATATACACAAATACAATATTGATCTGGATTATGGCTACATGCTGCAAGAAGTCAAGCATGATATCAGCGCTATACTTGTGGAAAATATTTCACGTATATTGTTCTGTAGTTATGAGATAAGTCCCAATTTAAAAATGATAGTTTCAAAATTCGAAGGGTGTGGTAAGAGTCTCACGATTACCGTCATTTCCATTTGTTTTTCAAATATTGAGTCTTGGGAAGGACTTTTGACTTTGTTGAGACGTTCGTCTTTGTATTTTGCAAAACCAATCTCTATCCTGGAATCTTGACTTGAAATTTCGGAATCAAGGTATGCATGCCTTCCCTTCGAAAGGCTTTTAAGATACGGGCGTGCCGGACCTCTAAATTCAAGCAGTCTTTCTATTGTCCGTGTTTTTCCGCACTCTTATTATCTTCGCGAACTAAGCATCTGACAATCGCCGACAACATTTTAATTTATTTATTTTGTAATGCTAAACTTCAAGTTTAATATGATTGTTCCATTCTGGATAACATTTCAAAACATATGAACAGAACTTTGTCGTATTATATATCGGTAAAATTTCTTGCGATTTTAATGAACATTCTCGATCTGTGTCCACTTCATCTGCATGACTTCAAAACGATACAATCTTGCAACGACAAAAGGAACGTTTTGCAAGTATATCTACAGAAAAATTCAACATAAATTCTAAACATGTCTCACATCATTTTTCCTATTTGAACACTATCTATTTGCCAGCAATAAAAGAAGTTATTCATAGGCTATGGAGAAAAGATGTTGTTCGGTCAAAGAGACAGGTTTTAAAGAAACTACAGTTGTTATTTATCGCAAACATATTGACAGAAAGTTTCCTTTTGTCTCTGAAAGATTAAATTTTCATAGTTAGATGAAAATGAAGAATATACGATTTTCCTCTACTAAAAAAATGTTGTCACTTTTAATGATATGTAGCTCTTCATATATGAATTCATACATATGAATAGGCTTCATCTTCTCTCACTCTAACAATTTCCCTGATTTGTTGTTTATCGATAGAATTCAATCCCAATCAGGAAAAGTCTGTCCAAGCATGTTTTGTTAAGTATGAGTCACTGCTGAATTGTGAAGATGGGGCGCAGTTTATCTGTGGCATGTGCTTGGTAGAACACCTGATTGATATAAATGCTATAGAAAATTATGAACCATGAACGCAGCACAGCTTGCTTTTGATTTCTCTCCCGGTTAATAAAGGATCGTTCAGAGGGGCATATATCAATTGTGTGGGTGGAATTGTACTCCTACTTCTCAATAGACGAAAAATCATTCCATTACTTTGGAGAATATTAATATTTATTTTTCCTTTCTTGGCGTACCCGCAGTATTTCACACGGCATTTTTTCTAGATTGTGAAATTTTTCCACCGTTTCGGTTTAGTGTTAAATTAGTTTGTGTATTTTATAAAGATACTCATATTGGAGGCGCAACTATCTGATATAATTATAAGCGAAACTTAAGCGATGGCGCATACAAGAAATATACAGAAGTTGTATAGACGGGCAGGCCCGACATACTAGTGGCCCCCGCTATGGAACATACAAAATGTACCAAAGGATCAGATATGAACTATCGCACACAATTTTTAAGCCTGCATGTGTGACAAATCACCCTATCACGCGCACTTCAGCTTAATTAAATCGGTTTCATTTGAATCCACGTCTTTTGAATATTTGGGTCGATCGTATTAAGTATGAGCCACAGATGGGCTGTGGGCGCAGGTGTGTGGCTTTGAAGAATAACTGGAACTAACTTTCTCGCAAAATTAAATGAGAAGTCATGGTAACGTTATTTATCCAAGAATCTCTAGACTTTGGAATTCCTTGACTTCAGGAACTGCTTTCCTGATTTGTTGTTTTTGTTTGAATGAATATTTTCACCAGACAACAGAACACCCGACAGAAATCAAAAAATTTAAAATCAGCCCATTTTAGTGATGCAACATTTCACTGTGCCGCCGGTTCAGGTATTCAGGTATTTTATGGTACGAATTTCGGTTAAAAGATTTAGTGTTCCCGTAAACGGTAATTCACGCAAATGGACACTGCGTGGTTACGTCAAAGAAGGGCCATCGAGGTTGAGAATTCTAAACCTAACAGACACTTTCTCTTTCATAGCTCGATGTCCGGAAACCCCCTGCGTTTGTGGCAATGTATTCAATTTAATAAATATATATTCCCTGAAACGTCAATTCTCGTTAATTTTTAGTTACAACTGAGCAAACATTGCGACTGTTTAAGAGTGAGATGAAGAAAGAGAGGAAAAGCGGGTGGGCTTGTCTGTAGTGGGTTGGGGATAGACAGGTTGGCAAGTCAGGTAGTGGGCTGGGGTAGGTAGGTCAGAGTCAAATTCGACAAAAATCGATTGTGTTTTGTCGTTAAAAATAAAAACTTTAGTCTATTTTGTAAGTATTTGTTCCTATGAACGATCCACGATTGATTCGAATATATTGTGCTTCGAATCACCGAATCGAATTACCCGGCCCTAATGGGTACTTGACAACTATATGTTAATAAATGTGTTCCCAAAAATTCATTAAGCAATCAGCCATTTTTATTTCTCTTCCTAATCAGGAACTTCTTCGGACTTGTGTGATACAGTAATAAGTTTTTAGAATATCAAAGATGCTCACATTTGCATTCGCATTTGTTAAACTATACGTCGACGTCCGCAAAATATTTTGTGGTTTGTTATTGGGGAAAAGAACATAGAACTGAATGATTGTTTAATCGTCAGCATGAAAATGATAGAAATTCTATAGTAGGAACCTTTCCCGGTTGTGTGTATCTAATAAAATGAAACATCTTTTCTTGGATATGGGCCTCTGATTTTTTGCTATTTAAGTTCTCTGAAAAGTAACTTTGAGAAAGATTTAGGAACCAACTTTCCGTCAAACCTTCTTCTGTATTTTGAAGTAATGATACCAAGATACCAAGACTGAGCAAAGGCATCGAACAAATTATGATCCCAATCCTCTTCCGCCTATTTCTTATATGATAAAAATACTTTACTTATATTTATATCATATACTTGCGACTCAATATCAGTATCTTCACAAAATACGTAAGCTAACTTTACACTAAAACGAAAACTACAAATAGTACCACCGCCGTGAGAGTATTACAAAAAATGTTAGGATAAACAAACGTCAAGTATCACGAATTCGATAAGAAAAGTCATTTAATAATATCTCCAACGATAAGAAATATTTTGTTTCCTTGAAAAGTATGGATACATCTCCCTCCATAACTGTAAGGTCTTGCCAAACAGATATCAAAAACAGTAAACCATAAATCGGGCAAACTGCGAGAAGAAAAGAATATAAAACCTATTCAAGAGTTTAATAATACAACCATGACCTGAGAGAATTCGAAGAACGCCAGGTCATATTTAATTGGAAATATGGAATAAACACAAATAATACAAGATTGATCTGGATCATTTCACAGGGACATGGTTACACATGATCCAGGTTTATGCACAGGAAAAAATGAAAAATATGATAAGCCAAAAACTTTCACCCCGATTCGGTACTGGCATCTATCTGCACGAGAAGTCGTGGACTCGTGGTTCGCCGTATAGTTAACCTGTAATATCTCTTTCCTCGCCCGCAGGATAAACATGAAATCCTATCCCTATCGACTTATAATTCCTATCAAAAAAATTATTTTGTCAAGCATAAGTCTCTGATGGACTGCACGTCGGCTACATAATCCATCAGTAACACAAAGTTGTTTAAAATAGGCTCTAATAAAGACAAGTTGTAACTGCGGAGTGTAGAAGGAGGGGTTGGGGGGGGGGGGGGGGGATGTGAACACCATAACATGGAGGAATGGCCGAATGAAATGGATCTGTCGAAGTTAACAAAAGAACTGTTTAAGTCCAAGCTCAGCTGTTGCCACCATCACTGAATGTAGCAGTTTTGTTGCGTTTTTGCTTTAGTTTCTGCGTAAAAATAACTTCTTTTAGATAGTGTTTGAATGGGGGATATTAGGTGGAACATGTTTACAATTCATGTTGTTATTTTCCGTGAATAAAATGACGATAATAGTCGCTTTGTCGTTGGAAAATTGTATTATTTTGAAACCTCGCTGATGGAGGGAATGAATGTTCCTTGTGCTCCCCCAATCAAAACATTGTTTAAAACTTTTTAGAAATCTTTCGAGTCCAATATCTGGCCATTGATTTTAGACTCCTTTGATTAAATATACTTGACAATGGCAGAGTCTAATACACATTTGATTGTTTCGTTTCTCCTGAAATATAACACAGTTTAAAAATATTCCTTAAATTAAATTATTAGTCTAATTCGTACATCGCCAGAAATTTGACTGATAAACATATCTATGGCCTATCCTACTGGCTTGCAGTAGGCAAACGAAAAAACGTGGTCGTGGTCAGATGCGTCATTTGCAACGATATATATTAGTGGTGGCCATTGTAAGTAAAAGTTGGCCTATTGTACCTAGTTTAATTTCAAAGTAATTTATCTAGTTTCACGGATGCCTGATTTACCTAGTTTAACTTTTACGAGTTTTCGGTTTGTAGTTTTACCTAGTTGATTTACTAGACATAATAGGTAAGTTTACCTTTTTAACTAGGTAGTTGAAATATTAACTCGGCAACTGTTTGAAAAAAGTAGGTACCTTGTTCGAAAAACTAGGCTAATCAAGCATTCGTTGTTGAAATGTTTTTGAAATAGACAATTCGGTGATTCCAAACTTCAAATCTATTAAAAAACGTCTGAAATGCAGTACGATTACCGGTTCATCCGGTTTTTATCTAAGTACTATCTAGTTTCGAAAGTGAAACTAGGTTACCTTGTAATGCTTTACCTAGTTCTCTGATAAATTCGTTTAACTTTGTCTAGATTAAGTGAAAACTAGGTTGCTATCACTATTTTGCGAAGGAAGGTATTCTCAAAATCCAAACATAAGATTTGAGATTTTTTTTAATAGGGACTGTATTTAGTTTACCTCATACCTACAGAATATTCTGGGTAAAATATTTCCTCGCAAGTGTAGAGCTGAATGTCATAGAGGTAATAAGCTCATCATAGGTCGATTCCATCATTTGGATTCCTTTTGATGGGATTTCAGAAAATCATGCCTGAGTTAAAGCAGCATGCAGAGATAATCCAGATCAATCTTGCATTTGTTTGTGTTTATTCCTCTTCCAAAACTAATATGACCTGAAGTTCTTTGATTTCTCTCAGGTCGGGATTGTATTAAACTCTTGAACAGGTTTCATATTCTCTCATTCTTGCAATTTGCTCGATTTAGGGTTTACTCTTTTAGTTCTCTGTTTGACAAGATCTTAGAGTTATGAAGGGAGATGTATTCATACTTTTCGACTGAACAAAAAAAATATTTCTCATCATTGGAGATATTCTTGAATGACAGAAAGATGGTTCCTAAATCTTTCTCAAAGTAACTTTTCAGAAAACTTTAATAGTAGAGATTCAGTGGCCCATATTCAAGAAAAGATGTTTCATTTTATTAGATATACATTCGCAAACAACCGGGCACGGCTCCTACTATATCATTTGTATCATTTTCAAGCTAGAGATAATTTAAACAATCATTCGGTTCTATGTTACTTCTCTTTAATAAGGAACCATTGAATATTTTTCGAACGTCGACGAATAGTTTAACCAGTGCGAAAGCAAATGTGGTGCAAGTTTACGCTACACAGGATCAAATTTGCTTCTATCCAAGGAACTGGTGCATAGTCAACTGAGTATAAAGTTTGATAGTTCTAAAAACAGCCAGCCATTTCAAAATTATTTGGTATTTTGGTGACTTTTTATTATATTTTTTGCTAATCGTAACGTGCTCAGTTGCCAAATCAATACACAGCTATTTTGTTCTTTTTCAGTGCTGTTTCAATTTAAACAACAAATGTGTTTTTGGTTTGTGAACTAAAAAACATCTTAAAACGGTTTTTTTTTTAAACAGAACCATCTTTAAAAATGATTTTTTTTTTTTAAACAGAACCATCTTTGAAAGGATTCGATTCAAAATTATTTCGTTAGAAATTCCATTCGAAAAACATTCGCAACTTGCATTCCTATTAACAATATTATTGGTTTAATTGAACATCAAGCTACCAAACTTATTTCGTTAGGATTTCCGAGGGAGGTCATGGCGCCTTCAGCTTAAAATGTTTGTCTTAGCCAACGATATTGTAAGTTTCGATTACCTTTGATTTACTTACATAATTGGCGAATACCTCAAACGTGCCTGTGGGTCGTGAAATTGTGTTAGAGTTTAAACAAGGTAAATTTCTCAATTTGGACGAATTTGTGGATTGAAACATCACAAACATTAAGCTATAAACGAGATCGATCAGTGATTCATACTTTACAAAACATATACGATTCGAAGGGGGGCGAATGCATGGCACCACGCTCCTTCCTAAATACACTAGTGCTCTGAAAAAAATGTTAAATTTAGCATGTCTTTGGCTTTCAAGTATTTTTAATACGTATCTGAAACTGGAAAAAAAAATTGCCGAAAATACATGAACATTTAAGTATATTGTCGGGACTAACTATTTTGACCAAGGTGAACCCTTCTGTAAATCGAACGACATTCGTATTAATGAAAAAATGATTACTTTGCTCTAACCGAGGCCTGAATCCGGTTTTAAAATATTCAACTAAGGGCCATTTGAATGACAATAGGCTGCTACCAAAAGGAAGCATCAGTCGGCTCAACGCAGTCCTCGAAATATCAAACCTTATGTAAAGAAGTAAATCATCAGCCTACTTGGGGATAGATTGTTAAACTTGTTATAGATTCTTAATCTTATGTTTCTTTCCTACGGCCTTCGGGTCTTCAGTTTTGATTACTGAAAAAGTTCTTAACACGCCTAGGGATACAATTCTCAGATTCAAGGTTGGAAATGATTTGGGCAATTTAACCCTATGAATATAGACTTAAGGATTGCGCAAACATACTTCAAATAAAATGATTCAAATATATACTCGTTTTTGTGACTTGGCGGATTTTTTCCAATCAAAATTTTTATTCATTCCGAAACTAATTTGATTGCATGTTGTTCTTCATTGCGTGTCTTAATGCTGACGTTAATTTTGGATGTGTGTTTCTTTGCAATTAGTTCTTTTACAGAGAATTTTACAGAACTTTTTCGAAAAATTTTAACTTTGAAAATGTACTTCGACCATATTTGAAGGCATTTGTGATGAGTATCGGTAATTTTGAGTATCGGTGGTATGGGTATCGGCTCATTTTGCAGGATCGGTATAGGCAAAAAGTGGTATCGGTACATCTCTAGGGGGAACTAGTTCAGCCTTATTTTTGTCGGTTACATTATCATGTCCGTATTGTATCTGTAAACGGTAGAAAACCAGTCCAACCGTATTTTTGTCGGTGTTATTTCCTATTTTCAAAATAACATATCAATCGATCAAATGATCGTTGTCCAGCTTGCCAGGTTTAAACACAAAAACACCATGTTATCATTCCCCAGAAATATAAGTTTAATACTTATAATACTATTTATTACTACATTACGTTGTATGATATCAACGATTCGCCAAACATGTTCAAATTGCCAATCTTGCACATGTGTATGCGAAGAGTTGCATATATTTTTAGAGATATCGAATAATTTTGTCAGATTTGCAGTACTTGAACTTTACGAATGCAAGCCCATTTGCAATACTCTTATCGAATCAGAAATTTGTTTTTATCAAACATAACCCACAGACAAACGGCGCCTTGGCGGCGCGATCAATCTCTGACTCATGCTTGGTAAAAGATGTTTGATAAAAAAATTGTGACTGGGTATGATCGCGCCACTCACAATACTATTTTCCCATTTTACGTGAGATAAATTATATATTTTATATAGATATAGATATAGAAATTGAGAATATCTAATACTTAAGAAATATGCAGAAGTTCATATGGATGACAATTTGCTTGATGTATTTGTTGAGCCTGTGCGTCCTTGCATTATCTCCACCACCCCCACTAAGAGATTTGAGAGAAGGTAAGTACACGAATACTCTCAAAGTACTTTATGTAAACACGAATAGCACAATAATCCCTTTATGTAGCATCGACAAACTACGGCCAAAATTTTAAATAACACAGACACGAGGTTCTCAAAATCTGGTCCGTAGATCAAAGGATGTCCCCATCTCCCGGAAGCAGTTCCGGAAGGCCAGAAAATCTGTATGTAGGTCTACAGCGTCTAAATCCCTATCTCAATGTGGTAATTATGATGTGTGGGGAGTTACGAACCAATCCAATGTTAAATGTTGTGGGTCCGACCCAATCAGCAAAAAGTATGATGAAATTGCGAAAAAAACGCTGATTTCTCGCTTGCCTTCCTTTTTGTCGGCGTTTGAGACAAAATCCTATAATAGGAATGTGTATTTTGGCTAATATTTCGTCGTATATTTTTAAAAAATTACCTGAAAGCTTCCTGCGTGTTCTTTTGCGTCACAACTTAGAGGCGACAGTGGTGGTGCGTGATTCCGATTTAAATCTACAAGATTTAGCTATATCACATGCTCTGGTGGAAGATACGAGGGACAAGACACTCCAAAATTACGATTTTATTTTGCGCCATCAGCGCTCAATTGCTTTTGCTTTAAATTTTCAATATTTTGTTTCCAAAATAATGATATAAAGCGGGGGGAAATTGATTGTTTTAATCGAAATACTTGTTACAAAATTATTATTATTCACATAACTGAAATACCTTTCAGATTCAGACGAATTTATAGGACCTCCAGGGACTACGGAAAATTAGCTGATGTGGAATCCAGCAGTTTATCAGAAGAAGTTCAGAATTTTTCCTGCAACAAAATTATTTTGTCTTCAAGTCATCAATAAATGAAATTATCATTTCATTCCGTGTTAGTTTTTTTTAAAGAACCAGTAAATATTTTGTAGACGTTGATATTAAAGTTTAACCTTAGCGATTACTATAATTGTTGCAGCGCTAACCAATTCGAAAAATTCTTTGTCAAAACCTATTTTGTTAGGTATGGGCCACAGATGGCAGCGCAGTCCATCGGCGGCTCATGCTTAATAAGACAAATTATCTGGTTGTAACCGATAAAACGTCAATTCATCCGGGCCGAGTGAAGAAATTCGCATTCGCATAAGTTTGAGAGAGAAGAAATTACGTGGATGCGAACAATTTGGAGATATTGTATGAACATCAGAATCAGCCAATGTGCACCCAACACGTGCGCAGTACTTTGAGATTCCCAACGTTTCATAATGGGACGGATTCATCAATTTTGAAAACGTTTTGGTCATGGAATGAATAAGAGCTAAGAATAAGAGATACCTTCCGAGGCCTTTGCGAATATTTTTCATGACACACCTTTTCGAAAACGGCGATATTATTCAGCATGTTGGTATTTTTCAATTCCACGGCCGATAGTATAGAATTTTTGCTTTCACAAACTCTGATCACTTTCCTTCTGCACGAAAATGAACTTTATTTCACAGTATGCAATGAACATGGACATGGTTGGTGGATGAAGCCGCCATCAGCTGTGCTCATTTGAACCCCCGTGCGCCAGCAGGTGTCCAGCAAGCCTCCCGTATATAATCATACATCTATTAGGGGATTTGAACCTTCGTCAGGACGATCAGAGATGCGTCGCTCGAAGCGTATTACGACCCAACGGGGCACAAACCCTTGTCACACACAGGCAACGGGAGGAGTAACGAAAGCGCTGCCCTTGTTGCCGATAGTATCAGTCACTGTCTTTGGAAATATAGGAAGTGCAATGGCCATACTATCGCTGTGTAATATTCCATCTAGCAAATTAATAAAAATAATAAGGTTCAGCGCAGAAAAGCATTTCCCGTTATTTTAACTATTGAGCTAAATTGTTAAATTTTCGCCTCTTCCAACTTTACTAAAATAGTTGGCAAAAAAGTTTTCTGATTAAGTTGAGTGCTGCCTGATTCAAGATGAAGTTTTTAAAAAAGCTTAGTATAATCGTATTTTTTAAGGGGAAATGCAACGAATAAAACGAATTTTCCTTTTGCAAATCAAATATTCATTAGTGGCATTATATCAAAAAAGAAACGCCGGTGGTTTAAATATATCTCTAAAAATGGAATTTTAAGACGATGAGATTATCTTGAATATTGACAATAATTATTGGAAACACAAAGAAATTTCTCACGTTTAATTATAGACGTTGTTTTTTTTGGTTCAGAAAGGGCGGCTTTATGAAGGAAGACGGGGTATGATCGTAATATTGTGAAAACCATGACAAGCGGCATAGTTTTATAAAATATGCTTATCGAACTTTGTCCAAAGTTTGTTTCTGTCCAAATTCAACTGTTGCTGTCATCGGTGGTTAGATCCTGCAGTTATGTCCTGCAGTTATTGCTTCCGGACTTTGCTTAGTGGGAAGAAAAATTCATGAAAGATACATTGGGATTTTAGGTATATCACACCTTAGTATGCTTTATATCTTTACCAGCTCAATACAGGAATATGAATCGATCCTGTATTTGGTTATATTCCCTATTTTAATAATAAAAATATGCATCGGTGTGCTTTGTAATCTTGACATATTGAAAATGAAACTTTTCAGTGGGTTTCACTCCTTCATCCTCGCAGTTTGCTCTCTTTATGGATTATCATTTTTTATCTTTCTCATCCAAATACGCTATGTGTTGATGTACTTCACGGCTGAATTATTTTATTCTTTCCAAGGATATTAATATAGTGAGTTCCTGATTTCAACAGCGCTCTAACTCGATAGATATTAATATCAAAACGAGCATAGGTAAATAGGCATAGGTAAATATCAAAATCCATTACACTAACGAATCGAATATTTTATTTTACGTATGTGCTAAAGATGGATCGTATTTTATCGACGCGAGCCATCAGTTGCGCATATACAACAAAGGGCGTTGGAAAAAAAAGTATGATATAACATTCAAAGTTTCGATTCAATATAACGAAACATTCCAGAAAGTATTGGCAAAAAAGGTTAATTTTTCCGGGCGAGTGTATAAAAATCAGAAAGTACAAGAATTTTTCATGAAGAATTTAAAGTTGGCTAAAGTTATCGGCCTCTTAAGGGAGTATGGATCAATTGTATAAAATTTACCAGATTTTGGTGCGATTTTTCTTGATAACCACACATGTTCCGATCGCGCTGAAACAGGTTCCCAAAGGATTGGCAGATGATATTGCTGGTGTGCATGCTTGCTATGGCCATTTAAAAATCTATTCCAGAACCAATCCCGATTCTTACTTAAAGATCGAGATCAAAGCCCTCCGGGGACTAGCAAGTGTTATTAACCGTACTGTTGAAGACGTGAGCTCAATTCTACATGGTCAAATAAAAACTGTCGAAGTTATTCTAAATGCAAATGCGTTTATACTTGATAACAAGGGCTTAACGCTTAAGGGTAACATTTGATGGAATGACCCATTACAAAAAGGCGAAGATTTTCATAAATTCGATTATGATCATGTAGACAACACGGAAGGTCTATCTGAATATCTCAAAATGTTGTGACAAAAGAGGGTTAATTCTTGTAAACGACTTTTTTCTGGGGGGCTTTTTTTCAAGCGACTTTTCTCCTACGCCCTTAACAAAAGGTGCTTTGACGCAATTTTCCCGATTGGTTAATGTAGTACGCATAATATTAAAGATGGAATGCCCATCGAAAGACCCGAAGTTGTTTCGAAAAAAGAAAGTATTATTTTAGCTTTGAGATGCGTTTTTGGTTTATAATTTTAAATTTTCCTTCACAAAATATGACGCGTTGCTCACAGAGAGTAAAAGTTGGGTACGCGGAGGAGAAGTTTTAAAAAATATCTCTCTAAAAAGGAAATTTGAAGACAGGTATATAATCATGAATATCACAATAGTTATTGGGAACACAAAATACTTGCACGATTTCTGGCGCTTAATTTTCGACGTTGGGTTGGAAGTATTTGGTCTCATGCTCGGCATTAAGGCAATGGATTGTAGTTTGGTTATATCCTCCAGAACATTTTCATAATTCTCTTTATTTTGCCTTCTTTGTAGTTTTTTAATTAATCAGCTCGACCGGTGAATCGTAACCCAATCGAGACAATTTGTGGAAACATTTATATATAGTATGAGTCACAGATGGAAGAACCAGATCCATCTGTGGCGCATGCATGGCAAAATAAAATTTCTGTTTTGTCCATCAATTCAGAAGCACGGTGCAACAGGCCGATGACTCACTAATATATCAATTGGCCAAATTTCTCCATTGTATTGTCTCTCCGCTAGCGGATATTTCTGAAAATACGAATTTCGCTAAAATAAAAAAAGAATTGTAAAATGCAACATTTAAAAAGAAATCTCGTTTTTATTTTACCTGTTGACCAGATGAGTCAAAAATATGCAGGTAACCCTGCTTGAACGGCGATTTTAGCGCATTTTTTGTTTCAGGATCGTAACCCAATCAAGACAATTTGTGGAAACATTTATATATATTATGAGTCACAGATGAAAGAACCAGATCCATCTGTGGCGCATGCATGACGAAATAAAATTTCGGTTTTGTCCATCAATTCAGAAGCACGGTGCAACAGGCCGATGACTCACTAATATACCAATTGGCCAAATTTCTTCATTGTATTGTCTCTCCGCTAGCGGTTGTTTAAATGTTTTTGAAATAGACAATTCGGTGATTCCAAACTTCAAATCTATTGAAAGTGTCTGAAATGCAGCATAGTTACGATTACCTACTTTATCTGTTTTTTTTATCTAAGTACTATCTAGTTTCGAAAGTGAAACTAGGTTACCTTGTAATGCTTTCCCTAGTTCTCTGATAAATTCGTTTAACTTTATCTAGATTAAGTGAAAACTAGGTTGCCATCACTAATATATATTCTGAGAGTGTGGACTAAAGAAAGGCGGCTTTGGATGTAGACAGCCATTCCGTTCCTGTATCTCAAAGAATTCTTGCGAAGGAAGGCATACACAAAATCCAAACATAAGATTTGAAATTTTTTTGAATAGGGACTGCATTTAGTTTACTTCATACCTACAGAATATTCTGGGTAAAATATTTCCCCGCAAGTGTAGAGCTGAATGTCATGGAGGTAATAAGCTCATCATAGGTCGAATTTGGATTCCTATTGATGGGATTTCAGAAAATCATGCCTGAGTTAAAGCAGCATGCAGAAATAATACAGATCAATCTTGCATTTGTTTGTGTTTATTTTCTGTTTTAAAACAAATATAACCTGAAGTTCTTTGAATTCTCCCAGGTCGGGGTTGTATTGAACTCCTGAACAGGTTTCATATTCTTTCATTCTCGCAATTTGTCCGATTTAAGGTTTACTTTTTTAGTTTTTCATTTTTTCCTGTGCGTAAACCTGGATCATGTGTAACCATGTACCTGTGAAAAAATCCAGATCAATCTTGTATCATTTGTGTTTATTTCATATTTCAAAATAAATATGACCTGGCGTTCTTCGAATTCCCTCAGGTCATGGTTGTATTATTAAACTCTTGAATAGGCTTTATAATCTCTTCTTCTCGCAGTTTGCCGATTTATGGTTTACTCTTTTAGTTCTCTGTCTGATAGAACATCACAGTTATGGAGGGGACTTTATTCATAAATTTTGACTGCAAAAAAATTCATTCTTATCAATAGAGATATTAATAAATGAATTTTCTTGTCGCATCCGTGATACTTTACATTTGTTTATTCTCTCATCAGTGATGCTATTTCGTGGTTTCGATTTAGTGTAGAGTTACTGTATCTATTTTGTAAAGATACTGATATTGAGTCGCAAGTATATGATATAATTATAGGTGAAGTATTTGTATCATATAAGAAATATACGGAAGAGGATTTGGATCATAATTTTTTCGTTGTCTTTGCTTAATCTTGGTATCATTACTTCAAAATCTTCAAAAAAGCCTAACAGAAAGATGGTTCCTGAATCTTTCTCAGAGTAACTTTTTAGAAAACGTTAATAGTAGCAAACCAGTGGCCTATATTCAAGAAAATATGTGTCATTTTATTAGATACACATTCGCAAACAACCGGGAACGGTTCCTACTATATCATTTGTATCATTTTCATGCTAGAGATAACTTAAACAATCATTCGGTTCTATGTTACTTCTCTTTGAAAAAGAACTATTGCGTACGTCGGCGTATAGTTTGACAGTTCGGATGCAAATGTTGGCATCTTGGTGCAAGTTTACGCTATCCAAGATCAAAGTTGCTGATATCCAATAAACTGGAGCGTTTTCAACTGAGTATAAAGTTTGATAGTTCCAAATACAGCCAGATATTTCAAAATTATTAGGTATTTTGGTGACTTTTTATTAATTTTTTGGCAATTTTATCGTACCCAGTTGCTAAATCAATACACAGCTGTTTTGTTCTTGTTCAGCGCTGATCTAATTTAAACAACAAAAATGTTTTTGATTTTGTGAACTAAAAAAAACATCTTAAAACTGTAGAAAATAAAAATGAGTTTTCTTTTAAATAGAATTATCTTTGAAAGGATTCGATTCCAAATTATTTCGTTAGAAATTCCATTAGAAAAACATTCGAAACTTGCATTCCCATTAACAATATTATTGGTTGTTTTTGGCTTTCAACTATTTTTAACACACATCTGAAACTAGAAAATAAAAAATTCGAAAATACATTGACATCCAAGTATATTGTCGGGCCTAACTATTGCGACCAAGATAAACCCTTCTGTAAATCGAACGACATTCGTATTAATAAAAAAATAATTACTTTGCGAAATATTCCGTTTTTGCATTGTTCTGTTACGGAGAATTTTACGAAAATTTTAACTTTAAGAATGTACTTTGAGCATATTTGAAGGCATTTGTGATGAGTATCGGTATCGGACTGTATCGGGAATTTTGAGTATCGGTGTTATGGATGTCTGCTCATTTTGAAGTATCGGTATCGGCAAAAATTGGTATCGGTACATCTTCAGTCGGAAGTAGTTCAACCTCATATTTGTCAGTTACATTATCATGTCCGTATTATATCGGTAAACGGCAGAAAACCAGTCCAACCGTATTTTTGTCGGTGTTATTTCCTACTTTCAAAATGACATATCCATCGATCCAATGGTCGTTGTGCATCCTGCCAGGTTTAAATACAAAACACCATGTTCTCATCCCCAGAAATATAAGTTTATTGTAAGGAGAAGTAGACATTACGTTGTATGATATCAACGATTCGCCAGCCATGTTCAATTTGAAACTAGTGAAATAAATCATCGTTTATAACAGCTTGCATATGTGTATGCGTAGAGTTGATTTGTTTATAGAGATATAAGGTAATTTTGTAGATTTGCAGTACTTGAACTTTACGAATGCAAGCCCAATTGGAAGACTCATACAAAATCAGAAATTTCTTTTTATCAAGCATGATCCACAGACAGACCGAGCCCAGGCGGCGCGATCCATCAGTGACGCATGCTTGACAAAAGATGTTTAATAAGAAAAATTGTGACTAGGTATGCTTGCCACTAACGATACTATTTTTCCATTTTAGATAAGATAAGTTGCATATTTTACATAGATATTGATATAGAAATTGCGACTATCTATTACAAAAGAGATATAAAGAAGTTTATATGGATGACAATTTGCTTGATGTATTTGTTGAGCCTGTGTGTCCAAGCATCATCTCTACGATTTCAACGAAGAGGTCTGAGAGAAGGTAAATGCACGAATAAATTCAAAGTACTTTATGAAAAAACACGAATAGCAGAATACATACGTTATGCGGCACCGACAAACGACGGTTCAAATGAAACGGGCACGATGGTCCAGTGCAGTGGTTCTCAATATCTGGCCGAAGACCAAAGGATGTCCACGTCTCCCAGAAGTAGTTCCGATGGGCCAGCAAATCTGTATGCAGGCCTACAGCGTCTAAATCCCAATCTCAATGTGGTAATACACATGTGTGCAAAGTTAACAAGCACTCCAATGTCAAATGTTGGGGGTCCGACCTAATCAGCAAAAAATAAACGCCAACTTTTCGCGTGCCTTCCTTTTTACCGGCGTTTGAGACAAAATTCTGATTATTCACATAACCGAAATACTTTTTGTAGCAGATTCAGACGAATTAATAAGACCCCCGCCCGGGGCTATGGAAAATTAGCAGATGCGGAATCCAGCAGTTCATCAGATGAATTTCAGAAATGTTTAACATCAAAGGTTCCTGCAACAATATCATTTTGTTTTCATGTCATTAATAAACGATTTTACAATTCATTCCGTGTCAGTTTTCTTTAAAAAAAAA
Organism: Styela plicata; assembly: GCA_963675895.2. NCBI lineage: Eukaryota > Metazoa > Chordata > Ascidiacea > Stolidobranchia > Styelidae > Styela > Styela plicata. The sequence continues at coordinate 13,167,820 of OZ023151.1, read as the reverse complement.
CAGTAAATATTTTGTAGACGTCGATAGAAAGTTTAACTTTAGCGATTAATATAATTGTTGAAGCGCTAACCCAGTCGAAGCATTCTTGCCAAAACCCATTTTGCTAAGTATGGGCCGCTGCCAAAGCGCGGTCCATCGGCGGCTCATGCTTAAAAAGACAAATTATCTGTTTGGAACCAATAAAAAGTCAAGTTATTCGGGCCAAGGGAAGAAATTCGCATACGTTTGAGAAAGGAGGAATGACGTCGACGCGAACAATTTTGGAATATTGTATGTACATTAGAATCAGTCATTGCGCACCTAACGCGTACGAATACTTTGGGATTTTCAACGATTAGAGGGGGCGATTTCATCAATTTTAAAAAAGTTTTGGTTCTGCATTATACCCATGGATCGTACCTTTCTAATCACGAGAAAAACTCATTGTCTTATCCACGCACTGACGAGATATTCACGTTTTGAAGTTTCGTTCAAGTTCAATGTTCAATATACTTAGAAATTTGTTTTGAGAGGCGGAGCCACACATCTTATATAAATTAAAAATGACAACCGTATAAGAATGTGAGTTTTATCATAACGGTGCAAGAAATTCCTAATGCACAAGTTATGCGAAGTAGCCTACAGGTATGATGAGGAAGTTGTTTTATATTATGTGTGAGTGAGATGTGGATTTCCAGATTTAGATTTTAACAGGTATTTGACTGTAAAGTGTAATATTAGATAAATATAATTAAAATATTTGAAAAGAAATCACGAATTTCGCCAGGTTTTGAATAAAGGTCATCATTGTGGTGCAACGAGGTTGCAATAGGTTGTACAGAAAAGGTCAAGACGGCAACAAATTTCTAATTTTTCAGTTTAAATATTTGACGTGATGACATGAGATGAACGCCTCGCGATAAATCAAGACTATTTGTGCGGGGTTTTGTGCTCAGGTTTTCAAATACATTACACCGGTAAATATAAATATTCCAATTATTTCTTCAATGCAGCATGTAAATTATGAAAATATACTTTTATAAACGTACAGAAAAGTGAAGCAATCATGATTCGATTTAAACACGTGCATTGGAATTTCTGAGATATCAATTTGAATCAATTGAAAAAAAAATTCATTTTACTTCAAAACTTTTTTTAGAATTGACCGAATCAATTCCCTTTCCAATCTTCCAAGGCCATAATTTCTGAGCAAATAGTAATTCCCTTCTTGAAAAACCATTATTGTACTTTCGAAACTAAAATTTTCCGAGTAACCTAAAAATTGTTCTCGACAAAAGGATTCTTCATAAAACAAGTCAGCCATTGCGACATGTTTTTAGCATTTTTTTCTATGGTAGAATGAATCTCATGATTTGTTATCCTCAAAAACAAAATTTCGAAAAAGTTATATCAAGGTATTATTTATTGAGACTTGGTTCATCTGTGGCGCATACTTGACAAACTAAAATTTCTGACTTGGTCTTGGTTTGACCATAAAATACTAATTATTTTAATGGCGGCAAAATCTTTCTTATCAGGTTTGAAAGAAAAATGTTTCCACCGCGGAATGGAGCCGTGCAAAATTAGTGGATGTGGAATCAGTCAGTAGATATATATTTAAAATCAACCATAGAAGAAAGCTGGAACGATATTCCCATCTTTCCATGTTACTAATAAATGAAATTATAGTTTGATTTTGTGTTGCATTTCTTTAAATAATTATAGTGGACATTGACGTGCAATTTAAACATTGGCATTTAGTATAATTTTTGCAGCGACTACTCGTCAAACACTGATCTAAGGGTCGGTTAGAAGAAAATATTCTTCGTAAATTTTCGCAACGAAATTTAATTTACAAAAAGAAACAGATCTTTCGAGAATGAAATGTTAAGACACTAAAATATTTGTACAAATATTGGAATTCACTCATGTCCATCCAAGGGAAGCGCAATAATTTTGAAATACCAACATTTTAACAATGAGTTTTTGGGCGACGAGGCGTTTGTGTGTTGACAAGGCATGTCGCTTCACGTAGTGTGGAAACCATGGTATCCACACCAGCACAAATGCACTGCACCACAAATGCACGCAATCCATAAGTGACTCATATTTGACAAAACATGATTAGCTAAGATTTTTCCGATTAGAATAGCTAAGTTTATGAAACATGCCTAGCGCATTGCACCCCAAAACTGAGCAAAAGGCACACGTACGACTGTAAATCAACGAAAATTTCAAAAATTATCCGACAGGTTCAAATTATTATTCAACAGAATGAAGTCAAAGTTATATCTCACTGACCTAATCTCGATTTCCAAATTGTTGTTTATGGGTTTTGGCCAGTGTTCCCCTGTACCAGTTTATATAATGCCACCTAAACAGAATGTTTTCTGGAAAATTGAACAAGTAATATATATTCTACTAAACGTTAAAATGTCAAAATTTGCGTTATCAAATTACAGCAAGAAGCAAAAAGCAAACAATAAATTGTCAAACTCAATCTTACTTTTCTAATCTTCATAAAACAAAAAGAAATATACTAATGTAGTTTCTTGGGGACCCCGTGAGTTTGAATCATATTAGAATATTAACAATTGCTGTATTAACAACATTGATGAAAATCAGTATCTCCTGAATCACTGTTAGTCTTTTGATTTAATACATATTGAAGTTGGGTAGATTCGATAACGTTTAGGATTTCGGACTAAAGCTGGAGTGAAAGTATTGAAAATTGTAGATAAAAAGTATCCAGTAAATCGTGTTGACCGAGTTCAATTTTAAAGCACTTTACCAGTTAAAAGTATGTTTTTTTTAACAGTTACGACTTTTCTGTCTGAACTATTCACTTCGAAATTTGCAAGTTGGGATAGGTAGATTTTTTGTAATTTGCAGCTTGGTACTCGAAATATCGCTTTTGACTTGGTACCAGGTTCAGGAAACTAAAATTACAAAAAGATAATCAAGTGATTTCAATCTTCAATACGTTAAATGTTTGAGTTCTGAGTCAAAGTTTGTTTATTGAGGTTCTGGTCATCAGGTACTACGTAGTAGTGATTACAACCTGGTTTTTACTTATAAACTAGGTAAATTAAAAAGATTTTCAAGAAAACTATTCGTAAAGTATTAATAGATTGCTTAGTTCCATTCCTAAAACTAGATTGTACCGAGATCGATAAGCATTGAAACTTGGTAATTGTTGCTTCGCTGCATTCAAGGCGATTTTGAAATAGACCTGAGGAATGAAATTACCGAATTTCAATTTCAAAAACATTTTCATAATGAATATATAATTATATATATTCCTTATATATTTTCCTTTTTTGAACGAGTTATCTAATAAAAATTAGGTAAATTTACCTATTTCATCCAGTAATATAACTGGGTGAAATATCAAACAGAAAACTAGGTAGAAGTTGAATCAAGTAAACCTATATCCGTGAAACGAGGTAAATCATCAAATATTTTCTAAATGATTCATTCATCGATCCAAAGGCCGTTGTCCTGCTTGCAAGGTTTAAATACAAAAACACCATGTTCTCTTTCCCCAGAAATAGAAGTTTATTGTAAGGAGAACTATATATTACGTTGTATTACATCAACGATTCGCGAGTCATGTTCAAATTGAAACTAGTGAACTAAAGAATTGTTTATAACGGCTTTGACAAATGTATGCGTAGAGTTGTATGT
>OZ023151.1:13137153-13164054 GCA_963675895.2 Styela plicata | reverse complement strand
ACTAAAACCAACACGTCATTACCATAGGATGATAGAGAGGTATATTTTGCATGTACTTGATGATTTAGAGCAACATCAGAACGTTTTTAGGTTACCAGTTAAAGTAAAAGAAAAAGTTACCAGTAGGAAGCACTCATTGGTGCGAAAATTGTTAATTGAGGCCGTGTTGGGAAATTTGTTACTCTTACTCTGGAGGCGCCCCCTCACCCCCCCCCCCCCCCCCCTATTATAAAATTTTCAATTTTTTACGGGGCTTCCTGCCCACTGGTTAATGAATTTTCATAACAAAATTTAAAGTGAGGAGAGAGCATACGCGTAGGCCTGTATAATGTTCCCGTCTCATCAGAAGAAAATTAAATTATTTAGAGAAATTTAAAGTTCTCAATATAGAATAGGTATTCTTTTTATTTTGAGGGAGAGTGGAGCCGAAAATGCGTCTCTGCCGTTTGATGAACCACGACCCCTCGTGAAGTCACCAGTTCCGAAACGGGGTTAAAGGTTTTGGCTATAATTTTTCCTTATTTTTATCGTGCATGGACATGGTTGGTGTGGGAAGCTGTGCTTAAGTGCCGTTGTTACTGTTCTTGGCAAGCTCGAACGTATTCAATGGCGTGTGATCAATATGATTGGCTCTGAACTTTCTTCCTGAATGCAAAGCTTGTCACATCGTAGCAATGCTTCTTCACTGTGGAGGTTCCACAATGTCACAAGCAGTTTTATGCAAGAAGCTTTTTCCAGGAATCTCAAAACATTGTAATACCTTGCCTTGCCTTCTAACTGATTTCCTGATCGTATTGATCTGCATAGATCCGTATAGCTTTAAAAATTGCGCCAACAGACATCTGTGAGGGATTGGTTATCCTTTAGGAATAGCACAGGTCAATTTTTATCATACATACGTTTGTACTGATAACCGGTATAGGCTATTTCCTAGTGTATCGGCCATAAAGTTGTAAATAACGCCTATAATCTTACAAAGTTTTCCAGAATTGTAAACATTGTCATAATTCCCCCTTCCTTTCGTAACGAAACAACTAGAGTTTTTGGGATCTCACTTACGAGCGAGTAGCAGCAACAACTTTTGGCTCATGTTGGCAAAAACTTGAATCTGTAAAATTTCAATTAGTTAGGCCTACAAATTAAAAAAAACATTGAATAGTTCTCGTTACGTTCAAACTGTGAGGACGAAAACTGCTCCCCCCTCCTTAAAAATAATATTAAAGTAGCTCTGACTGAGGACCAAGCCTTCATAAACACTCATCTTAAATTGACAATTTTGTACATATATGCATTTATTTTATCTATCATGAAATATTCTGCAAATATATTATAATATAGATGACAGAAAAAAAATATTTGGAAAAATGTGCTAAATTCCTTACGACCATATAGAGAGTGGCGGTCGAATAAATAATAAACCTTATGAATTTTCAGCAATTATAAAAATTTTGAACTGTGCAAAAAGGCATTCGGATTAGAAGAAGAGCGAATATGGAATTTTGGCGCAAAAATTCATCTTTTTGGGAATAAGAAAAAAATTTATATTGTAGAAGACGAACACAAAAAGCGTATAGTAAAAGATATATGTAATAATACTATGTATATATAAACTCTACAAATAAAGAGTTATGAAAGGCAGAACCAGTCGTGAGTAGAGGTACCACTTTTAGATTCCAGATACGAATCGATTCAGATGATCCGAAGGCTTTTATGTATATGCTCCGAAAAGGATTTGCAGAATATGTTTTATTTATTATTTTTTTATTTTATTCTTAGATATAGCATCAAAGGCAGATTCCGAGAATTTGCATTGAAATTTTAGATTTCGTTACTTGAAATATATATCCTTCTTTCAATCGGGTAAGAAAAAATTTTGGGAAATATTATAAAAGAGGAATGAAAGAATGGAAACTATCACACTATCAAAACAATTTATCCGAAGATTCTCAAATTAGGTTCGGCAATAAAGTTAAAATTTTAGTCAGTCAAATGTTTTTAAAATTTTGTCATAGAAATGAAATTGAAACTGAAAAATGGTAAGAACAACTAAACGATATATACACAAACATATAAAATGCAATCATTGGAGTTTAGGGGAAAATGTGACTTACATAAGCTCAGGTATATATCGTCGCTGAGGCGAATGTCTCAGAATAAAATAAGGCATTGAGATAATAAGATTCTATAATAAAATAATTTTGATCGGAATCCAGACTAAGGTTAACCCTATAGTTTTGTTTTAACGGTATTAGAAAATCACTATACAATATAAATAGAATAATTTATCAGGATTTTACGTGCAAAATTTCTATCATTTGACCATATTTTACAGTGAAGTCATGATTTATGTCAAATTTTACAATGTAAAATTTGGCATATATCATGATTTCACTGTAAAATGAATCAATTTTATGAATAATCGAAAATCGCGATTAATTTTAATCAAAATTTCAAAATACATGACTATTTCAACGACAATATTCTCAACCGAGACTTGAAAATATGAATCTATATGAGATATAAATTTATCGTATAGAAAACCTTTGCATCATATTCAGCAACTCGGTGAGATCATCATTTTTTTCTATCTGGAATCTTTCTGGAACTGTGAGATACTTTTTGTTGATCTTGTATTTACGACCGTTCTCGTATTTTACCACAGCCGTTTTATTATTGATGAAGCCAAGAAGGGTTGAAGATTCGGTCATAGCTGTTATAACATCTGCATCAGCTTTCTCTGTAGTCAAAATAGCTCGCACGTATCTTGCAGGACCGACATCGAGATATACAGTGTCACCTGTCTGGAGGGATTCGACTCGATCTTGAATTTCTTTGTGTTTCTTTGTTTCGGCAGGCGACGCTTTGGTGATGACAGACGGATTCACCACAATACCTCGTTCCTTATTAAACTCCAAAAGAAAATCAATGTCGTCATCCACACTAGCGACTGTTGCGGTAAGTTTAAGATATTCCATGAACGCGAGTGGAATATTGTTACTCATCAATATGCCTCCAATGTCACTCGGTACATTCAGCTTGATGACGTCGCCCGGGAGAAAATCTAAGTCTTGCTCACTAACGTCTTCTGTTTTATCTAATTTAATAAGAGAATCAGAACTGACTCTCCATGGTCGATCATGTTTCATTTGAACCAAGAGGCTGTTATCTTCTAAAAGGCGAACTACTGTCACCACCTTCCCTCTCATACCTGCCATTTTCGGATTCCATCCGCCTTGGCCTTCTTGGGTTTTGATCAGATTTTTTAAATTAGATTTCATTCTAACTTTTTCTCCAACGTGAAATTCATGTGAATGAATCGGTTCGTTAACTTCAATATGAGATTTGTCGTCGGATGGATACAACAGAGCAGAATGTATCTGGAGTGCTTTTTGTTCGTCAAAAGTGACATTCACATATCGTCTTGTAACGCCTACCACTCGCCCCTTTTCTCCGAGAAACTTCAGCGGGATGTCTTCCAAACCTTGTTGAATAACTTTTATTATTTTCATATCTGTTTGTGTTTTGACCATGTCGCCGATTTTCCACCGAGAATTTCGGAAATTGTCTTCGACTTTTTCGAACAATCCCGCATAGAGAGAAAAACCGCTGTAAGCATCTGGGAAGAGAACATTTAACGCATTATCATATTCTGAGGAAACACCAATCACAATGCCTTCGTGACCATGTACCGTTCCCAGTTTCCCGGCCCACCCGAATGTACGATCTTGGATAGATTGGAAATCTTCCATAGAATACTTTATTCGAACTTTATCTCCAAGCTTGAAGTCCCATTTTTCAACCTCTGGGAGAGAAATTTCAGGTTTGGGTTCAACAAAAATGGGCTCGTCCGATATCGAACCGACACCTAATTTATCAGCCACTCGCAATATCCTACACTTACTAGCGAAGTGAATCAATCCAATTCCGCCCCTGAACGATGCTTCTGCTTGCAACGAATTAAATGCTTGTTCAAGACGATTTCGTAAAAGGAGTTGCCTGATTATTTCATCCCCGCCGTCTTCAATCCTTGATCCTGATTGTCGTTGCAAATCTGCTCCCATTTTGCTATTTTAGAGTCGAGAAAAAATATACTCGATACCTGGAAGCTGTAGCCGCAACAAAACTGGGCAAGGAAATTTTGATGCTGGGTTTTTATAGATTTCGTTTGTGTTTAATTGTAATGCTAATTATTTCATCATGTCACATTTCCAGCCTACGCCAGTGTAATATGCATAAAGAATCTAATGATGGTTCAATGACGTTGCTCTCATGATATGTTTTGACTCAGGCTTTGGCAAATTTCTTTTGCCACGTCAATATCACCAACGAGTCACGACAATTCACAGCATCTTTAATCTATATTCTATTGTGATTGTAGAACAATAATGAAGAATTATGAAAATTTAGATTATAGGAAAGCTCATTATATTACGGATGGCAACATATGATCATTTAACTAGGATCATAAAATGAGGAACGTAATTTATCACGCGGCCTTTAGACGTCAGTGTGTTCCGTAGTCTCACGCCAGTAACACCCACGGTCTTATGAGTTTCAACTCGCTACGATGACACTGGAGTGACGTCTGCCTCCCCTGCACCTTTTTGAAGATACTATTTTGGCTATTTTGCAAAACTTATCGTGTAGTGATGGCAACCTTATCATCCATTTTTCTTAGACTAGTAATTGTTAAATGAATCTATCACAAAACTAGGTATAAGTATTACTAGGTAACCTGGTTTCACTTTCAAAACCAAGTATGTTTAAAACACGGTGATATAGGTAAACTAATCGTTCGGATGAATTTAATTCATTTTAATATACCTGAGGGTTGAAATCTTCAAATAGTCTATTTTAAAAACTTTTTGTGTTGAAAATATAATTTACCTATCTTTTATACTAGATAGCTATTTTTTTTAAATGTGTAGCTAGTTGAAAATTAGTTAAATTTAACTATTTTACCAGGTAAAATTTATAGATAAAACTTGAAATGGAAAACTCGGTTGAGGTTGAAGTTGAAAAATCAAAATTTGAATAAAATTAGGTAAAAGTATTTTCAAAATAAACCCGCTAAACTGAATATACTATTTAATCTCGGTACTTTTACATAAAATTGCTCGCACTGGTATATTGATTCACGTAAACAGTGGTTACGGCTTTATCCACCAACCCACAATTGGACAAAAACAACTATTGCAAACATGGAACTGATATCTACTGTCATCGATTTTCTAACCGGATCAGCCGGTTTTGAGTCATATTGAAGAACTCGTTAATTCTACAGATATACTAAAACCAACACGTCATTACCATAGGATGATAGAGAGGTATATTTTGCATGTACTTGATGATTTAGAGCAACATCAGAACGTTTTTAGGTTACCAGTTAAAGTAAAAGAAAAAGTTACCAGTAGGAAGCACTCATTGGTGCAAAAATTGTTAATTGAGGCCGTGTTGGGAAATTTGTAACTCTTACTCTGGAGGCGCCCCCCCCCCCCCCACCCCCCCTCCCCTATTATAAAATTCTCAATTTTTCACGGGGCTTCCTGCCCACTGGTTAATGAATTTTCATAACAAAATTTAAAGTGAGGAGAGAGCATACGCGTAGGCCTGTATAATGTTCCCGTCTCATCAGAAGAAAATTAAATTATTTAGAGAAATTTAAAGTTCTCAATATAGAATAGGTATTCTTTTTATTTTGAGGGAGAGTGGAGCCGAAAATGCGTCTCTGCCGTTTGATGAACCACGACCCCTCGTGAAGTCACCAGTTCCGAAACGGGGTTGAAGGTTTTGGCTATAATTTTTCCTTATTTTTATCGTGCATGGACATGGTTGGTGTGGGAAGCTGTGCTTAAGTGTACCAACGACGCACTGGCTTTTCGATGGAGCTAACCGGAGCCCCAAATGAAAGAATGGTTTGATTCGATGATTTTTGTCTGTCTATCCATCAAGGCTTGTAGAAGCCTGTAGCAGAAGAGAATTTCTTGATTTTCCTCCGCATGAATGGGAAGTAGTGTTGGAAATGGTCAATGGTCATTGACACGTCGGTCAAAAGCTGAAAGCGGCAAACTTCGTGCATGAGGTACCTCTACAGCGTAACGCTGTATGCCAGTCAATTTGTGCCCAAAAAATAGCACTTCGAAACAATTCGTATCCTATTGAAATTTGCAAAAAAAAAATCGGTGAAATTGTGACGACATAATGGGTATCGCAGCCCTCATTATTGCAAATCACACAAAACAGTCTTAAGAGGTTTAGAAAAGAAGAAGTAACGGGTACTAAATTGGTTGAATAAGAGCGTAATACATACTGCCTCTATTATATCATATTTTTTTCCAAAGGTGGGAATATTTCCTTTACGTTTTTTGTTCCACTACAAGATTTAATCTTCTCCGTAACCACATATCTTTGAAGCCCAACTCTGTTCCACCGAGCATTTGTTGCTAGCGGGAAGCAAACAGAACACAAAGAAGTGAAACATGTTGTTAATACGAAAAGATTTTTAGACTGATTGCAAACAACTTAAGGAGACGGGGTCATAAAGCACTAGTATTTGGCAGTACTGATTCAATCAATTTAAAACATTTTGGGACAGAAATCATCAAAATACGTTTTATATTTATCCTGCTATTGCCAATTGCAAATCGAAGTTCTTATTAATCTATGGAAAAGGAATCACGTCTTAAGGGGAACGCGTGACGCAACACTGTTCCGGTCGTGTTACAGACAATTTTGCCATTGTCCCTTGTCCCTCATACCCCCCCATATAAGAAATCACGTGGCGTGGCGTAACGCTGTTTCCTGTAGTGTTCCTCTTGGTCCAGACAATTTTGTCATGCTCGATTGAATCTGCAATCTGCCCAATTACAGCGTCGTTAGTCGGAATGGGGACCAAGCTCCCCCGAAAGCATTCTCCATTTGTACGAATCACTGATTCGACCCTGCATGGAGTATTGCTGTCACATTTGGGACAGTGCCGCTGTTGCTGTTCTTGGCAAGCTCGAACGTATTCAATGGCGTGTGATCAATATGATTGGCTCTGAACTTTCTTCCTGAATGCAAAGCTTGTCACATCGTAGCAATGCTTCACCACTGTGGAGGTTCCACAATGTCACAAGCAGTTTTATGCAAGAAGCTTTTTCCAGGAATCTCCAAACATTGTAATACCTTGCCTTCTAACTGGTTTCCTGATCGTATTGATCTGCATAGATCCGTATAGCTTTAAAAATTGCGCCAACAGACATCTGTGAGGGATTGGTTATCCTTTAGGAATAGCACGGGTCAATTTTTATCATACATACGTTTGTACTGATAACCGGTATAGGCTATTTCCTAGTGTATCGGCCATAAAGTTGTAAATAACGCCTATAATCTTACAAAGTTTTTCAGAATTGTAAAAATTGTCATAATTCCCCCTTCCTTTCGTAACGAAACAACTAGAGTTTTTGATCTCACTTACGAGCGAGTAGCAGCAACAACTTTTGGCTCATTTTGGCAAAAACTTGAATCTGTAAAATTTCAATTAGTTAGGCCTACAAATTAAAAAAAAACATTGAATAGTTCTCGTTACGTTCAAACTGTGAGGACGAAAACTGCTCCCCCCTCCTTAAAAATAATATTAAAGTAGCTCTGACTGAAGACCAAGCCTTCATAAACACTCATCTTAAATTGACAATTTTGTACATATAGGCATTTATTTTATCTATCATGAAATATTCTGCAAATATGTTATAATATAGATGACAGAAAAAAAATATTTGAAAAAATGTGCTAAATTCCTTACGACCATATAGGGAGTGGCGGTCGAATAAATAATAAACCTTATGAATTTTCAGCAATTATAAAAATTTTGAACTGTGCAAAAAGGCATTCGGATTAGAAGAAGAGCGAAAATATGGAATTTTGTCGCAAAAATTCATCTTTTTGGGAATAAGAAAAAAGTTTATATTGTAGAAGACGAACACAAAAAGCGTATAGTAAAAGATATATGTAATAATACTATGTATATATAAACTCTACAAATAACAAGTTATGAAAGGCAGAACCAGTCGTGAGTAGAGGTACCACTTTTAGATTCCAGATACGAATCGATTCAGATTATCCGAAGGCTTTTATGTATATGATCCGAAAAGGATTTGCAGAATATTTTTTATTTATTATTTTTTTATTTTATTCTTAGATATAGCATCAAAGGCAGATTCCGAGAATTCGCATTGGAATTTTAGATTTCGTTACTTGAAATATATATCCTTCTTTTAATCGGGTAAGAAAAAAATTTGGGAAATATTATAAAAGAGGAATTAAAGAATGGAAACTATCACACTATCAAAACAATTTATCCGAAGATTCTCAAATTAGGTTCGGCAATAAAATTAAAATTTTAGTCAGTCAAATGTTTTTAAAATTTTGTCATAGAAATGAAATTGAAACTGAAAAATGGTAAGAACAACTAAACGATATATACACAAACATATAAAATGCAATCATTGGAGTTTAGGGGAAAATGTGACTTACATAAGCACAGGTATATATCGTCGCTGAGGCGAATGTCTCAGAATAAAATAAGGCATTGAGATAATAAGATTCTACAATAAAATAATTTTGATCGGAATCCAGACTAAGGTTAACCCTATAGTTTTGTTTTAACGGTATTAGAAAATCACTATACAATATAAATAGGATAATTTATCAGGATTTTAGGTGCAAAATTTCTATCATTTGACCATATTTTACAGTGAAGTCATGATTTATGTCAAATTTTACAATGTAAAATTTGGCATATATCATGATTTCACTGTAAAATGAATCAATTTTATGAATAATCGAAAATCGCGATTAATTTTAATCAAAATTTCAAAATACATGACTATTTCAGCGAGAATATTCTCAACCGAGACTTGAAAATATGAATCTATATGAGATATAAATTTATCGTATAGAAAACCTTTGCATCATATTCAGCAACTCGGTGAGATCATCATTTTTTTCTATCTGGAATCTTTCTGGAACTGTGAGATACTTTTTGTTGATCTTGTATTTACGACCGTTCTCGTATTTTACCACAGCCGTTTTATTATTGATGAAGCCAAGAAGGGTTGAAGATTCGGTCATAGCTGTTATAACATCTGCATCAGCTTTCTCTGTAGTCAAAATAGCTCGCACGTATCTTGCAGGACCGACATCGAGATATACAGTGTCACCTGTCTGGAGGGATTCGACTCGATCTTGAATTTCTTTGTGTTTCTTTGTTTCGGCAGGCGACGCTTTGGTGATGACAGACGGATTCACCACAATACCTCGTTCCTTATTAAACTCCAAAAGAAAATCAATGTCGTCATCCACACTAGCGACTGTTGCGGTAAGTTTAAGATATTCCATGAACGCGAGTGGAATATTGTTACTCATCAATATGCCTCCAATGTCACTCGGTACATTCAGCTTGATGACGTCGCCCGGGAGAAAATCTAAGTCTTGCTCACTAACGTCTTCTGTTTTATCTAATTTAATAAGAGAATCAGAACTGACTCTCCATGGTCGATCATGTTTCATTTGAACCAAGAGGCTGTTATCTTCTAAAAGGCGAACTACTGTCACCACCTTCCCTCTCATACCTGCCATTTTCGGATTCCATCCGCCTTGGCCTTCTTGGGTTTTGATCAGATTTTTTAAATTAGATTTCATTCTAACTTTTTCTCCAACGTGAAATTCATGTGAATGAATCGGTTCGTTAACTTCAATAGGAGATTTGTCGTCGGATGGATACAACAGAGCAGAATGTATCTGGAGTGCTTTTTGTTCGTCAAAAGTGACATTCACATATCGTCTTGTAACGCCTACCACTCGCCCCTTTTTTCCGAGAAACTTCAGCGGGATGTCTTCCAAACCTTGTTGAATAACTTTTATTATTTTCATATCTGTTTGTGTTTTGACCATGTCGCCGATTTTCCACCGAGAATTTCGGAAACTGTCTTCGACTTTTTCGAACAATCCCGCATAGAGAGAAAAACCGCTGTAAGCATCTGGGAAGAGAACATTTAACGCATTATCATATTCTGAGGAAACACCAATCACAATGCCTTCGTGACCATGTACCGTTCCCAGTTTCCCGGCCCACCCGAATGTACGATCTTGGATAGATTGGAAATCTTCCATAGAATACTTTATTCGAACTTTATCTCCAAGCTTGAAGTCCCATTTTTCAACCTCTGGGAGAGAAATTTCAGGTTTGGGTTCAACAAAAATGGGCTCGTCCGATATCGAACCGACACCTAATTTATCAGCCACTCGCAATATCCTACACTTACTAGCGAAGTGAATCAATCCAATTCCGCCCCTGAACGATGCTTCTGCTTGCAACGAATTAAATGCTTGTTCAAGACGATTTCGTAAAAGGAGTTGCCTGATTATTTCATCCCCACCGTCTTCAATCCTTGATCCTGATTGTCGTTGCAAATCTGCTCCCATTTTGCTATTTTAGAGTCGAGAAAAAATATACTCGATACCTGGAAGCTGTAGCCGCAACAAAACTGGGCAAGGAAATTTTGATGCTGGGTTTTTATAGATTTCGTTTGTGTTTAATTGTAATGCTAATTATTTCATCATGTCACATTTCCAGCCTACGCCAGTGTAATATGCATAAAGAATCTAATGATGGTTCAATGACGTTGCTCTCATGATATGTTTTGACTCAGGCTTTGACAAATTTCTTTTGCCACGTCAATATCACCAACGAGTCACGACAATTCACAGCATCTTTAATCTATATTCTATTGTGATTGTAGAACAATAATGAAGAATTATGAAAATTTAGATTATAGGAAAGCTCATTATATTACGGATGGCAACATATGATCATTTAACTAGGATCATAAAATGAGGAACGTAATTTATCACGCGGCCTTTAGACGTCAGTGTGTTCTGTAGTCTCACGCCAGTAACACCCACGGTCTTATGAGTTTCAGCTCGCTACGATGACACTGGAGTGACGTCGGCCTTCCCTGCACCTTTTTGAAGATACTATTTTGGCTTATTCAAAATTGCAAAACTTATCGTTTAGTGATGGCCACCTTATCTCCCCTTTTCTTAAACTAGTAATTGTTAAACGAAATTATCACAAAACTAGGTATAAGTATTACTAGGTAACCTGGTTTCACTTTCAAAACCAAGTATGTTTAAAACACGGTGATCTAGGTAAACTGATCGTTCGGATGAATTTAATTCGGTTTAATAGACCTGAAGGTTGAAATCTTCGAATAGTCTATTTCAAAAACTTTTTTGTGATGAAAATATAATTTACCTATTTTTTTTATACAAGATAGCTATTTTTCTTAAATGTGTAGCTAGTTGACAATAAGGTAAATTTAACTATTTTACCGGGTAAAATTAATAGGTAAAACTTGAATTAAAAAACTCGGTTAAGGTTGAAGTTGGAAAATCAAAAATTGAATAAAACTAGGTAAAATTATTTCCAAAAGAAACTCGCTAAACTAGATATACTATTTAATATCGGTACATTTACATAAAATAGCTCGCACTGGTATATTGATTCACGTAAACGGTGGTTACGGCTTTATCCACCAACACACAATTAGGCAAAAACATCCATTGCAAATATGGAACTGATATGTACTGTCATCGGTTTTCTAATCGTATCAGCGCCCCCCAAATGGTAAGGGGTGCAGTGTAGAGTTGTTATATATAGAGTATTTCGCTGGACTCGCACTCTCTCAGTGATATGCAGTTAATTCTACAAATATACTAAAAGCAATACGCCATTACCATAGGATCATAGAGAGGTATATTTTGTATGTACTTGATGATTCAGAGCAACAGCAGAACGTTTTTAGGTTACTAGTTAAAGCTGCCAAAATTGCTATACAACTAAAAAATAAAAGAAAAAGTTAGCAGTATGGGGCACTCATTGGTGCGAAAAATGTTATAATATGACGAAACTTTCGAAAGATCGAGGCCGTATTGGAAAATTTGAAACTCTTATTCTAAATTTTTCGTGGGCCTTCTGCCCCCTGGTTCGTGAATTTTCATAACAAAATTTAAAGTGAAGAGAGAGCATACGCGTAGGCCTGTATAATGTTCCCGTCTCATCAGAAGAAAATCGAATTATTTAGAGAAATTTAAAGATCTCAATATAGAATAGGTATTCATTTTATTTTGAGGGAGAGAAGAGCGGAAAATGCGGCTCTGCCGTTTGGTGAACCACGACCCCTGGTGAAGACACCAGTTCCGAATCGGGGTAGAAGGTTTTGGCTTTAAATTTTTCTTATTTGTATCGTGCATGGACGTGGTTGGTGTGGGAAGCTGTAAGAGGTAATTACGTGAACCAAAGACGCACTGGCATTTTCCATGGAGCTAACCGGAGCCCAATTCGATGATTTTTGCCTGTCTGTCCATCAAGGCTTGTAGAAGCCTGTAGCAGAAGAGAATTTCTTGATTTTCTTCCCCATGAATGGGAAGTAGTGTTGGAAATGGTCAATGGTCATTGACACATCGGTCAAAAGCTGAAAGCGGCAAACTTCGTGCATGAGGTTCCTCTACAGTGTTACGTTGTATGCCAGTCAATTTGTACCCAAAAAATAGCACTTTGAAACAATTCGTATCCTGATGAAATTTGCAATGGACTTGATCCAAAAAATCAGGGATGGCTGATTTATGGTTGGATGTATTGTTTTAATATTGAATTAAATAATTTGTGTATAAATTATAGTAAGTAAATCACTATGTAAATCATGTTTGCAAAAACAAATCGATCTAAAAGCTGTTCAGGCTGAGTTAACATTAATGTGAGGTCGTGGTTCGCCTTGTGGTATTTTCGTATTTTCGGCTTTCCTTTCCCCATAAGATAAGATAAAATCCAATCCTAACCCGAAAAAACAGGGTATTTTGCGATTTCAGAATTCAAGTGCCTGTTTATTGTGCAGTATTAAAATATTATCATTTTTTGAGACTCTTATAAAACTTTGCCCTGAGCGAATTAAGATAAAAAAAGAATAATAATTGATCGTTTTATTTCGAATCTATAAACCTTACACAAGTATGGATAAAATCAACCCTATTCGTGATATTTTTATCTGATCCTATTCCTGCTACTATACTGCTACACTATGATTCATAAACGGGTATGTTTCCGCGAAAATTGGGCAAGGGTGCTGATTGAACAACGGCGATTTATTCAGGGTATAAGTTGACCAATCGCTCTTTATAGTAGAGCTGTTAAACTGTAATAGTAGTAATAATATTAGTAGGAGTAGAGGTCGATGAAGTCGGAAATTTTCAAAGTGACGCCAATGACGCCAATGACGCCAATGACGCCACACACTAAAATGCGGGAGTGAAGGGAGCAACCCTAAAATGCGGGAAATAATCTTAAACGTGGGCATGACAGGAATTGAACCGGAACATGGATAATTGTACTAAATGTGGGAAATATTCTAAAATGTTCGGATGACTGGAATTATAAAGAAATGTGAACGGGAACTGGGATAAATTCATCGAAATGCGGGAATGACGGGAAACACACTAAAATGCGGGAATGGGGGAAGATACCCTAAAACGTGGCAATTACGGGAAATACTTTAAAATGTGGGGATGACGAGAATTATACAAAAATACGAACGGGAACGGGGATAAAGGAACTGAAATGCGGCAATCACACTGAAATGCGGGAATAACGGGAGATACCATAAGATGCGAAAAATATTCTAAAATGTGGGGATAACGGGAATTATTGAAAAAAAAAATGTGAACGGGAACATGGATAAATGAATAAATGCGACAATTGCGGGAAACACTAAAAAAAACGCGCAAAGAACCTGCGAGCCACGCATTTTTACCCTCCGGCGAATTCCGTCAAACAAAATTTGAAAATGGTCTGCGGTGAGCTACCTGAAACGGTAAAGCTACGGTACCGGTAAAACTCCTTGATACGGAGGAAAATATAAACAGCGTACAACAACGCATTCGCGAGCCTTATTACAAAGACACACGTAAAAATTACAAAAATACTCGGCGCAAATCGTATAAAACACCCATGTCTGGGCATATGAACAGAAGGACCAAAATCCTGAACGCCCTCTTCCCGAGGGCGCGCCACCAGCATAAACTAAGTATAAAGCCGCCTACAGTCGGCCTTATGCGGCCATTAAAACGATCTTGGGTGCGGTATGGAGAGACACACTCTCGCTGTTGGCGAATATGAAAGCAAGTGATATAAATCTTTTTTTCCCCAAAATAAAGTCGAAAAATCTCTTTACCGTCATTCTAGTTTTATTTTGTCTGTTCCAACATTTCCCGCGTTTTAGTGTGTTTCCCGTAATCCCCGCATTTTAGGGTATCGCCCAATACTCCGGCATGTTAGTCTGTTTCCTGTAATTCCCTGATTTTAGTACATGTATCCCTGTTCCCGTTCGTATTTTGTTTAATTCTCGCCATCCACACATTTTAAAGTATTTCCCGGAATTCCCACATATTAGGGTTTCTCCCGTCATTCCCACATTTTAGTGCGTTTCTCCTCATTCCCTCTTTTTAGGGTATCTCGCGTCATTCCTGCATTTGTGTCTGTTTCCCGTCATTCTCATTTCCCGCATGTTTTCCCGCTTTTTAGTATAAGACATTTCCCGTTGTTCCCGTCATTCCCGTTTCCTGCAATTCTGAATTTATTGTTGTCTGGTTTCGTCAGTTTTTGAGTCGAGCGTCATGTGCTAGGCTATATTTTGATTCCGTGTGCTGTGATGGAAACTATGTCGCGTCATGCTTTTATAAGCTGAAAATATTTTAATTTTGACTTTATTCAGAGGATTGAGACTTACAAGATATGATAGCTGCATCTTCTGGTGGACGTTTTAGTCTTTGCTGTTTTCAAAATTTTTTTGCATTTTCATCATGGAGTCAAACTTCAATCAGGAGAATTAGTGTTAAAGTGACTAATAACCGGTAGGTCTCAGTCCATAGGGAAGTCAGAACCTTTTCAAATTTTAATATGCAACAAATAAGTTACTATCAAAAATTGCAATAAACTACTGGTACTGGGTAAGTTATTTGGTACAGTACCTAATCTTATCAATTGATCAAAGTCCACCGTGCATCAATGGGTCCACCGAAAAGTAGCCACATTCCATGACATCGCGGAAAGACATCAAAATTCACATCTAGTTGGAATGTAGAGCTGAAAATGTATACTTTTTTTTGAATCTGTCGATTTCAAATCACCGGAAAAATCAAATATTTTTAATTATGCGATAGGAGTCAAAGCTCTTGTGTGCATTGACCTCATTTCATATTTTCCTTAAATAAATCGCTTGTCGGATTGAATTTCACATTTACAGTTTAAAAGGAGTTATAAGAGCAAGAGTTGATAAATAAAGTTTTCTGTGCGAACTATGCTCTTGTATTGTTTAACAAGAAGAAATAAATCCTTTCCGTTTTGAAAAAAAAACTTTTATTTCAAAAATGGTTTACACCAGTGTCAGTAAGGTTACTGATGAGAGTGAAGCTCTGGTAAAGCTTATTTCACCCTTGCTATTTAGTATCTAAGCTTTCATAAAAGTTGTCCGCCAAAGCCTTTGACACATAAGGGCTTTTTTACTTCAGAAATGTCAAAACGTGTCAACAATTTTTGATAAAAATTTTTTGTTTGTATGTTCATTATATTAATTCTGATTAAGTATTAAATTTTAAACAAATATTAAATTTGATTTGTAAAAACTATTTTGTTCGATTCTGAATTCAACAGATATTTGATTTTGGCCACTCCTTTGAGTCTTTAACTGATTTTAACTAGGAGAAAAAGCACCTGTCTGGAATGTGGTAATTTGATGAAAAGTTTTAAAAGATGATTAAATTGAGGTTAGCAGATTCAAAACATTTTCAAAGTCCGAGCAACAAAAGCACCAACATTGAGGTTGAATATTTTTACATCAAAGTTGCCCAATTGACTCATCATAAAAATTTCCCCAAGTCTGAAGCTACTCATCCTAACCGGGCAGGCATTGTCAAATGCTTGCAGCATTGGCTTGCAACTTCACTAACTTAGACCCAAAATTGCTGATTGCATTTATTGTGAAAAAAAGTTTTTACAAAAATTACTCCAGGCTAATGTTCAACGAAATGTTATATACATGTACGTACACTGGATAGCTTGTATTGGATTCTTGCTTTTTTATTTTAAGCAGTTTTTTCCATGTTAGCCCGTTGAAGATATTGAAGGAGACAACTAATTCCTCAGTCAGAAATATTTTGATTGACCATGTTTCGTCAAGTATGAGCTGGTGGATCATGCCGCTTTGACGCGGTCCATCTGTGGGCTATACTCAATAAAATAAAATTTCTCACCCATTAAAATTTTCAATAAAATATTTGTTAACAGGTATGAAGCACAAATCATCGATGGGGCTGCCATGGCCAAAGAAATTCGAGGAGAAGTCCAGAGGGACATCAGTGCCTGGGTAGCGAGTGGGAAACGTCACCCACACTTGACTGCAATTCTGGTAGCAGATGACCCCGCTAGTAAAGCTTATGTAAAAAACAAAATGAAAGCATGCAAAGACGTTGGTATGTTGGTAAGGCCAAATAAGATTAATTTCAAAACCGAACCGGGTGATTTTTTTAACATGGCCCCAATGCTAGTACACATGCCCAAATATATTTATGGTTCAGAATTTACTCAATATTTAGTAAGATATTTTATATATATTGATTGTTTGTCCTGCCAAATTATACATCGACTCATAGAGAAATTGTATTTTCTTGAGTTTTTTCAGTATGGTAATAATATATTCACTCCAAGCAGGTCTAAAAGTAGCCCCCAGCGATGACCCATCTCCTAGAGAGGGAAGCCATTAACATCAAACAGAGTGCAAAATGCAAAGTTAGCACCCAAAGCGGAAAATATAAATTGACCGCTATAGCAGAGTGCAGTGATTGGCATTTGCTCTGAAACTAGAAAAGCTGAATCTGCATCTAAAAAACTATTACCGTAGTTCTTTTAAAACGTCCTTCGGCATTCCCAAACACATTAATCGTGTGAAATTAGCCAAAAAAAAATATCAATACACTTTTTTTTTCTATTTTTTTCGTACTTATAGCCACTATTTGGAGTGGATCACCCTGACCAAGGCAATTTGCCCTTCAATGAAAATATTCAGAAACATTCAATTCATATTTCAACGGTTTGATTGGTAACTAGTCTAAACATCTTTAATACAAATTCAGGTATCACAAGCAACACCGTACTGAAGCCAGGATCAATATCACAGGAAGAATTATTATCTCTGGTTGATAAAGTGAATCATGATGACACTGTGGATGGATTACTTGTACAATTACCTCTTCCTCAACATATTGGTAGGTTTTTTGCTTGTTTTATACGATTACATCCAAATGATATGTCTTCCTCAACATATTGGTAGGTTTTTTGCTTGTTTTGTACTATTACATCTAGATGACATGTCTTCCTCAACATATTGGTGGGTTTATTGCTTGTTCTGTTCGATTACATCCAGATGACATGTGAAACATAGTGTATTTATTTCCCTCTCAAGGTCAGACATGGTATGTAAATAAGATGGTAAAATCTTGTTTATCATTCAACGTTTGATGCTTTATATTATTTTAATCAGAAGAACCTAAAGTTTTACTCAACATGTTAACTATGTCAACTGCTTTAAGATTTTTTGGTATTGCAATGCCTAGGGCTTTGAAATCAGATCATACAAAAAGAAACTTCATTCTTAGCAAGGCTGGACACCATCTTTTAATAAACGTACCCAATAATGACCACTTATATTACTGACATGATAAGAGCTTGCGCAAAATGTAGTACCAACAATCTACTCTGGGTGATGTTAATGTGATCTACCACTTAGTACTTACCGGTATGCTTAATATAGATACATTATTGCTGCCCAAGTAGAAATAGGGTATTTTGTCCTTTAATTTACCTCTTCTACCCACTGTATTTTTAACTTGTTAGTGGCGGTCAAACTCATACTTTGATAAATGTGAGATTAAGTTTATAATTTATGCAGATGTATGATTTTTTTATTTTTACTTTGAATTCATTCCAGATGAGAGGTTGATATGTAATGCAGTAAAACCGGAAAAAGATGTCGATGGTTTTCATGTGACAAACGTTGGAAGATTATGTCTTGATCAACCATCTATACTTCCTGCGACACCTGCTGGGATTTGGGAGATGCTCAAGCGAACAGGTAATACCCAGTTAAAAATTTCTTTTCTAAACACTTTTTGTTAACTATGAGTCACTGATAAATCTCACCACGAAGGTGCGGTCCATCTGTGGCTTATGCTTTGCAAAATAATATTTTTAATTCTTCAAGATACCTATGATTTCTGATTTTGTTTTGTTGTTGCTCTATACTACGGCACCTCAGTTTCGAGCTGCATTATAGACCCTTTGCGTCAATTATTGACTTCTTTTATTGGGAATGCATATTTTTATTGGCTGACCAAGTATTTACATTTTGCTTTTATTCATGATTCGCCCAATGTTATTATATAATTTGGTTATTTTAGTAAGTTCGGTTTGATCAAAAAAAAAAAACAACTTATTTCTGTATTCAAATTTATTGGTCTTCATGTATTGTTGTTGTTGGTTCTACGTTCAATCTGGTTTTTTCATGCTTTATAATTCTGTTATGGAGGTGAAGAAGGTTGTATGAAGAAAGTAACTTTTCATATCAGCCGATACTAGCCTCCTATATTAACAACCAAGCTCACTTAGAACAGGCTTCATTCAAAAGAAATTGTATGTTCCCTACTATAATTGTGCACAAAACATTTGGTACCGGTATATCTGTGGAATAACATATTTTCTATTAGGAATTTTTTCCTGTTTGTGACTTTCAAGATTTATTGTAAACAATATTATGATCCTCAGAACACTTTTCAACACAAAATGTGTAATTTAAGGTTAATGATCATATCCGGGTAGTATTTCCGCATTGATTTGGTCGTAGACAGAATAGCAAAATATCGATTTTGTCCCGCCAATGTTGCTTCACTTGTGTGATTTTTTCATTTCCTACAACTCTATCATATCTAAAATGGTTGCCATTTTAGTCTCTTTTGGAATTTTTATGTATCAGTGTGCTTATAACATAAATTTTTAAATCATTGCTCCTGTTTATTGTAGGTTTGTTGCATCACTGAGTTTTCTCTGATGGGAAGCAATTCTCTAGATGTACTTTTCACTGACACTTGTCCATCTTGTACCATATCATATATAGCTATTGTGGATAATAACATTTCTTCCAACTGAACATTATATTTTTCTATAGTTGTGATGGGGTCAAGTAATACAATCCCATCCATACTAATACAAAACATTCACTCAAAAGATCATATTTCAAAATGTTGCTGTGATTAGTGATTATGTTTCAATTTATGCCTGTTTAGGTTTTTATTTAGAATAATCTGCTTGGAGAAAATAAAAGGTTAAATATATGTTATAAAGGCAAAATGTTTTGTTGGGTGTTTTATGGTAGGATAGATAGCATACCTAACCTTTGAACATAGCTTTAAAGATATTATTCGAAAATGCTTTCTCCGCAAAAACAGCGCTCAACATTTCAGTCTTCTACCAGGTTATATATCATGGAATATTGTGTTTTCCCATCCACCCGAATATTAGATTAGCCGATATTTTGGTAGTTCATACCAATGCACAAACACAGAATAGAAAGACGGGCATAAAGAGCCTCGTAATATTCTATACCGGTTGAGGCTAGACGGCATATCGGTGAGATGGTAAATACCAGTATTGAGTTATCCAAAATACCTTATTGCGTTAATTTTCGCAATGTCGGTTTGCCGTGTTATCAGTATTTTGTGACATACCGCCTAAAATTGGACTTCTGCAATTTCATGAAACAACAACTCACCCGCATTTAGAGGTATGCACCTGATTTTTTTTTAACAGGTCATGCCTCGCGTGGCTCTTTAAAACGACCCAATAGCAAGTTTTTTAGTAGTAGAAAATGGCTTGCAATACTGGTAATATCTGCATTTTGGCGGCAGTATGCTAGTATAAAAATATACCTAATGTTGCCCAGCTCTAATACCAGTACTATAGTGCTTTTGAGATGTTCAATCATTATATTGCAGGGGTTGAAACATTTGCCAAAACTGCAGTGGTTTGTGGAAGATCGAAGAATGTTGGTATGCCCATAGCAATGTTATTACACACTGATCACAGGCATGAAAGGCCAGGAGGTATTTTATATTAATACTGAATTAATTGAAGAAGTTGAACAAAATTGATAGAAAAAATAATGATATTGGACATTAGTCTGCAGTCCTTATGGAGTCTGGTATCCCAGAATTTAGATTAGAAGTTATTTCGGTTGGGCTTAGTTATTCATTTTGCAGTGATATCGTGAATATAGACCCTATTTTTCATTGTAAAATTTTAAGTAAAACAATAATTTCGTTGCAAAATATGATCAAATATCAGCAATTAGTTTACCTGATATGTTGAAACATTGTTTGTATAATTATAGTATATTATGAATGCCGTTGAAACTTGACTACAAGGACAACCCTAGCCTTTAGTATGAAGAGGTTATCTTATATTGCATTAGTTATTTTTATTATTTTACGCATGCTATGTTTCAACATAGAAGTAGACAATTACATTGAAAAATGCTCTTTTTGTTGATATTCTTAGCAGATGATGACGACATTCAAATGAACTGCTTTTTCAAACTTGATAAATTTGATTTTTCATGTTGCACGGATAATACTATACTGTAATCATTTACCATATATTTTACAGGAGATGCGACTGTAACAATTACACATCGATACACACCAAGAGATCATTTAAAAATATTTACAAAGAATGCAGATATTGTCGTGGTAGCAGCGGGTAGGTTATTTTGTCTCAGTTGTTTGGTTGTAACAAGGTACTATATGATGTCAGGTATTCCAATATATCGGAGTCTTGGGGCCTATACTATATTTTTGCCTAATTTGCCAATTGAGCTATGCTCCTAGTTCTTCAGCACAGGGGTGTTCAAGAGGAGCATGAACGCATTACAGACATGTGTGTGAAGCAGCGATATGGAGTGCTCTCTTCCTAAAATATAAAATGTCATAAACTGTATATATAATATAGCATTCCATTAAGTTGAACCAAGTTAATACACCCAGTCTCAGATTTTCTCCAAAATCAGTGTGCTGGTAGAGTCTGTCAAGGCATTTTGAAAAATATAAATTTCTGTATCAGAGGTCTATACAGTTTATAGATTGTTAAAACTCCAAGCGTGTGCGTGTGGCTTTCCAGAGTTTCAAAATACATTGTCACCCCTGCTTGTTTAAAATTATTTATTGTTTCGGAAGTAAAGGAGGTCTTGTGAATAAAGTATCTTTCACATTGACTGTTACTAGCCTCCTACATCAATTTCTGTTAGTACAGGAATCAATACATAGGGATTTGTATTGGTTGCTACTAGAATAGAAAACAAACAATTATCCTCTGTCGGATACATGTTACAAAATTTAATTCATATTTTCTCTGGTAGCCTATGTAAATTTTTGCTCACTTTTCTCTTGATGATTAAACTTTTAAATGCTTATTTTGTAATGCAATTCACGGTTATTTTGCCTGAACAACTTGTTCTATTTGGGTATCTAAAAATTTCAAGTCGTTTTTTAGGAGGGGGACTAATCGAATTTTGGGACACACAAAGAAAAGCAGATTTTGTCTGATTAGTTGATATAATGTCAGTCGTAATATCAGACCTGTTTCAACTTGTGTGACTCGGGGTTTCAACTCGGGTGTCTAGAAATGTTTATGCTCATTATCCTTCAAAAAGCTTTAAAATCATCAACACTGCTATTTCATAGCAGTGTTGATGGTTTTAAAGCCTTTTCCACAATTTGCTCACCACCAGACGGGACAATTTTATCTTTTAACAAGTGATTTAGCATGAAATATTGTCGATTGTCTGACCAGTCTGGTTTTATCCTTGTTTGTTTTTGTTTCTTGAAACACAGGAATTCCGAAATTGATAACAGCTGACATGGTAAAGGAAGGATCTTGTATTATTGACGTAGGAATTAATAGAGTAGAAGATAAATCTACCGGTAAAACTAAATTAGTCGGAGATGTCGATTTCGAAGGTTTGTTTTTGTGTTAAATAATTTCAGAAACACTTTTTATTGAATCTGGTTTTTAGGGAGCTTTATCAACTTTTTTGGTCTAAGCAGTCCTTATTTAGGTGGTTCATATTCTCTAGAAATCAGTTTATTCTTTGGCTTTTTAACAATATTTAAAAAAAATGAAATTTTTTAATATAGTTTGCTTATTAATGCTAGTGCAGATAAATAGTCTACTGTTAAAACATGTGCGATCCGATTACTTTTTGTCTTTATTTGAGAGGTAAGGTAGTATGGTTAACGAATCATACTATAGTTGTGTTTACTTTCCGATTTCCATAATAAAATTATAAATAGCAATTGTATTCCAATTGTACCATACATATGTTTGTTTAGATATGTCTATTTTTAAGGTTGTGATGGAAGTTCTAAACATTATATCGACATTTTTTTGTATTCCATGAATTAAGTTTTAAAGATATTTTCGAAGTAACACTCTTACCATCTATTTTTATATTTGGTTTTCTTTCGACAGAGGTGAAGAAGGTTGCTGGTTACATAACACCGGTACCAGGAGGAGTAGGACCTATGACTGTAGCAATGGTTTGTAAGAATACATTATCAGCAGCTAAAGGAGAAATTCATTTTTGATAAAGATTTTCAATCTTCAAATGAGAAGCGACCGTAGTCAATGCTCAAAATCCGAAATTGTGTTTTCTAATCCTGACGGCTTTAGTAGGAATTTACTCCCATTATCCAACTTTGTGTTCATATATTAAATTATATTGTGTCTCTGTGTAGCAAAATCATGATATTACTAGGTTTTGTTGACTCTATTCACTATTTGAGAAAACTGAAAATATAATCTGACTAGTATAAAAACATTTTTTGCGCTTCTCGCATTTGTTATTTTTGTTTGTTTGGATATTTGGCAAAATACTTTGCAATCTTTTCAGCTTTGAGAAACCTGTGAACTAAATGGTTTTCATGATTTCCCTCGAAAAATTTGGCATAATCACAAATTTCTGTGTTTAGATTTAAACAGTGGAAAATTGATGAATTTGATTGGTTATCGAATGCTAAACATGGTCGCAAATTTTCGGCGGGATTCCGTTATTCCGTTTTACGTTTAATCATGACTACAAATCAAGCATATTTTGTATTTTGTGAAAATAGATGTATATATTTGAAGCCTTGAATTTATATACTTTCAGGAAATATATTTATATTTGAAGTCATTTTGCAAATTTTTAGACGAATTTTTTGTTTACTCGTGATGACTTTTGAAACGGCTACTTCGTACGGTTCTGGTCACCCTTGCAGATTATCTTTGAAATATTGTCTTTTGCAAGCTTCTGAGACGAGTTTGAATGAAGTTAAATAACCTAAAATAATGCTGTGTAGTGCCTTTTTATATTTCTGTAATTATCATCTTTTATCTACATATGGTGTACTTGTTTATTATTTTTTAATTTTGAGTTCCAGATTTGGTAGATAATGATTTCTCAATCTTGCTGACCCTGTTGGAATATTTTGTTGGCTCAATCTTTACTGTTGCGAACTGGCATACTATCTGTTATATTACTGATACTATGCTAACCACTGAGACTAGATAGTAACCTAATAATAGCAAATAGAATATTATAATATTTTGGAATGGTGATGGTACCACATACAAGCAGATTTTTACGCGTCAGATATTTCCGCTGACTGCACTCTACCATAATGGTTCAGTTTAGCATGGGATTTGGTCCACTTAGTCATTTATCTTTTTTTTTGTACTGTTTTATACCTTGCTTGGATTGAATTATATTAGAAAAAGTTTAGCAGGATTTCAAAATTCTAAACACTGCAGTATAACAGAATAGTGTTAAACGTTAGTGGTGGTTGGGTATCTTTGGTCTGTCCGAATGAATTGATGAAAAAATCCTCCACAATTAGTGCGACAAGATTCTCCCATCCTCGCCCATCTCATAGTGATTGATTGTTCTGATCTAATATCAATTGCCTTTATGATTAATGTTTTTCCTTGTTCTGAGTATCTTTATTTGTTCAAGACTTCCAAAAGAAAAAAGATGGGCTAATCTACTCTGTGATGTAATATATATATGTTGTTCTGTCGGTCTTAAGGGTACTCAGCAAAATATTCTGATAGGTTTTCAGCATATTGCCGCCATGTTCATTATAAGTTCCATTTGTAATTTTGTAAAGTTCCATGCGTTGTCTAGGGTATTGTTTGAAGTTCCACTTTTTTTTTTTGTAGTCATCTTCCTTTACTATACTTTTCAGTCTGAATACAAAGGATAAAATTTTCGCGGTTGTTATTGTTTCATTTTCAGCAAGAATTCCTGTACCTGATGAAGGCACTATTTTTTTATTAGCTAATCACAAGAAGTTTGAAACATATTTGTTCGCTACCAAATGCAACTAGATTAGTTCGGTGCATTTTTGTGGTCTGGTGACAATAAAACTGCAGAAAAATCTTCAAAACTATCGACACTAAGACTATTTTTAGTTTATTTCACCTCTGTTGCACATGAGCATCCTACTCTACGGTAGTTACCATAGATTGTACAGTCGATGTTTCGATGCTATGTTGAATTCTTCAATTTTTATATTAGTCATTTTATTTATCCACTTGAAATGATATTGTGATGTTCAAACACAATGTCATTTTGCTAGTGCTTTTGAGTGTATGGCTTTGTTTTTATTTTTCTGCCCTAGTGATGGGAAAGTCTGAATAATTTCAAATGGTTTATACATAAAATTGGCTGCAGAAGCTTTTTACTAAAGCTTGATTTATTTTTTGAAAACATTGACGTTTATGATGCTCACGCGAGGAAATTAATTTGTCCGCTATTTATAGAACTTATTGATCGTTTGATAACAATATTCAAAGCTGGTTTCGGGTTATACCAATCTCAATACTATGCCTATATTAATATGTTTTGTTTAATAGCTTAAGGCTTTCTAAACACCTTTATTTTCTTCCAAATATCTCAAACATTTTTACCATCATATTTTTGTGCGAATCATTTTTATACGACTAGTCAAAAATTGGTCAAGCACTATCCAGTCAGAAATTTCTATTTTGCCAAGAATGTGCCACAGATGGACTGTGCATTCGCAGCTCACTCCATCAGTGACCCATACTTAAACAAAATTTTTGGGCAGAAATTTTCTTGCTGTATGTGGAAGAACATTTCATTTATACACAAAATTTTCTTCTTATCGGCACTGTGGCGTCTAAATTATGCAGTGTAAGCTTAACATTTTGTAACAATTGGTACCTTACATTTGTGATTAAGACTTTCAAATCATTTTGAATACCATGCAAATAAATATTATCTTCTCTCTATTTCAAAACACAGACTCCAAAATTGTTGTGCAACCTTTTATTTTACTTCAATCCACCTCAAACTGCGCTAGTGGTTATCGGTTTGGCGGCTTTTTAGAAATTTTTTGAGATGTCAGTTTGAACCTGATAAAATTGTTTTTGATGATTTTGTGCTTTGCTTATAAGGGTAAGAAAATTTATCCCATTCTAATGCTAACCTAAAAAATTTTTTCAGGTCTCAACTACTGTATAAATATCAGTATAACACATACATTTAAATCATGCAATTTTCAAACAATTTTGTTTGTTATGTTCAACAGAGGGGTACGCTACATAGGTAGAGGCTTTAAGCCTGTACGTACAAGCTTCAAAATAATCCTAACGTATTTCAACATGTCGTAAGAGGCGACTAAAAGTAATTAAACAAGTGGCAGACTAGTCACTGCACTTTACCATGGCGGTTTAGTCCTGCTTGGGATGTTTTCGCCTTAGACTGCAGTTGCTGGTACCACATCTTTCAGTAGTTTTGTTTGCTATTAAGTGGTTGTTAGTCGGTTCCCATTAAGCACTGCTTCAGGGCTCAAATAAATTCCAATAAAATTAGGAAAATAAAAATCAAACGAGAATGTCCGAGGTTGTTTTTTGCCAAAATATTTTAAGCAATTTTTTGTTGTTTTTTCAGTTTTTATAGTAGTGTGTATTGTCTGGCTTTTCGCTTTGTTTTACCAGACACGTTTTCATATTAGTAAACCCTAATTTTATGCTTGCAAGATTATTGCATATTAACTTGCTTGAATCACTGTATTGTGTTGCTTTGTAGGTTACTTTTTGTTGTTTTTTGAATCTTTGTAGATGTAGTTTTCTTTCAAATCTGAAATTTCATTTTGTCTAATATGAACCGACGAAAAGTGTGGAATATGTTGAGTAGGATGTTTTGTGTGTTGGTCCGATTAAAGTATTTGTCAAGTTCCTCAATATTTTAATAATCCTCATATCTATACCAATTGGTATGAACCAGGATATGGGTCATCACCATCCTGAAAATCGGTTCCAAACATCTTTTGTTAAGTATGCGCCAATGATGGATCGCGCCGCCAAGGCACGGCCCATCTGTGGCTCATGCTTTAGAAAATAAAATTCCTGATTTAGTTAGCGTTGCCAAGTTGGACACTACCAGTTCGCTACACATCCCAGTCTGAAGAAATTGGCCAAACGTGCTTTGGTCAGTGTGAGTAACTAATGGATTGCACCACCTCCTACCAAAAATGCCTGTTTTCGCCACTGACGATTGGAAAACTTTGGTGAAACATGGATTTATTACACCCGGTGATGATATTTTATATCAATTATTGTAAGCTTTTTAAATTTTTCACCGAAATCAGTTACACAAGACTTTGCATGGACACACGAACTTCACATTTTAATAAAGATAG
>OZ023151.1:13116542-13137053 GCA_963675895.2 Styela plicata | reverse complement strand
TTTTTGATTTAGGACCTGTTAGCACCAGTCACTCGATGGTAATATTTACAGTATATTTTTTATATGCCACATATCGCAGCTTATATCTATTTCTTCTCAAAAGTTCAAATAATAATTATCTCACTTCAAAAATATTGATGCTAATCGGCTATAGGCAAGTGGCTCGCTACTTATCTCTATAACCTCCCAACTTCTGACTGAGTTTGTTTATTTTTCTTGATTGACTGAGGTCAAAGGTGGAATGAATATAGGCTCCGATATTGCATACTTAAAAGCCTATCTTGTATTCAATAGTGTTTCATCCCATAACGTAACCTTTCATCATTTTGCACTTTCATCTGTGAATCACAATATTTCATATTTGATAGAAATAAACTCTCAACCTATTATTCTGGCTAGAGTTAATCAATCCATCACAATTTAAAAGGCGGCAATTTTAAATGTGTGTATGTGTGTGTGATTTGGGGCCGGGCGGTGGGCTTGATGTGAATGATGCAGGGGCCGAATCCCCTGGCCAAGGTTTGGTTGTTTTAAAAGACACAATACAACGCAGGAATGTCTCAGGGCGAGAGGCACTGTATACCACAGCTTTGGGTCGATGCCTCTACGAAACCGTACTGGTGTTCTTATAGGATTGTGAATGAACAAAACGTCGTAAGAAATACTTTGCTGTTAGATCCTAAGAGTGCAGGGGGGGAATTTTTTTAAACCAGTCCCTGAATTATCCATGGTCATCTTTCTTCACCAATAGCCAAAAAAGTTTCAAAAACCATCTAACCACTTGCAATTTCTTAACATATTGGTTTTTTATGATTTTGAACCTTTTTCTGCAGTTGGTGTTGAGTCTTCAATCGGCTTGAATAGAGATATTTGTATCTTGGGCAATAAGATTTAAAATCGCTCTAGAAATGTTGATACATTTTGACAACTAAAATTTTCGCTCCTCTGATTGAAAATCCCATTTTCTGCGGGACTGTTCTTGCGTAGCTGTGTAATATGTTATTTGTTATGTCATGAACGTTGTGGGTCATACACTGCATAACGTTACTACCAGGAGGGTTTATCCTATGATTTGCCCCAAAAAATGTAACACAACTTCTAAATAGACATTATTTGTTGTTGATTTTCAGAAATATTCTGCATAAAATGTAAACAAATTCCTTAAGTCCATACAATTCATTTCTATGAAAAAATATTCCGCCCTGAATGCTTTTCCACCACAAAATATGTATTTTTATAAAAAAATACCCCCATTTCTGCCTTGGGGTTCATAGAATCGTTTCCTGATTGGGCATTGAATATGCTTATGAAAACTAGTCAAAAATAACTGTCAAAGATCCGATCAACCCAGTAGTACAAAAAATTCAAGATGTTATTTAGTATTGCTTATAGTTAAGATCTGAAATTTGTTTGTGTTATTCCCGTTCAACATTCGCATTGACACCGTCATGTGTTCAGATAGACTTTTCTGCTCGGTTCGTCCCTCGCATCCAAAATTATGAACAGTTTGTACACAGACGCATAACTTATTAGCGATTATATGTTTAAATGAAATTTTGGGCATTCCATACATTTCTAATCAGCACTAGAATTCTATCATTCTAGATTTGGGCCTCGACATGAGTGCTTGGCAGTCCACAACAGAACTTCCTTTTAGGGCGCATGCCTAAGAGCATATACCCCGCAAAGTTTTCCCTTCATCATTTAGGGTTTTGTTGGAGTCCTCAAGTCTAAGGAATGCATGACAAAAACGGTTATAAAATCATCGTTCATCGTGGGCGACCATAAGCTTAGAAATTTTCGGAATTCTCATTCCTCAAAAAAGTAGCATGCAAAACGCACTGCAATATGTTCTTGAAATCATCGTTGGTTAACCATTCAACAAGTGCATAGTTAAAATGACCAGTATCTTCACGGGACTATGGGCACACCGGTCGCAACGGTTGTGATTTCAAGAAAGAGTTCTGCTCTACGAGTGTAATTATTTGGCACAACGTAACCTAGATGAATAAATGGTGCAAGAAAATTATTTTAAGTTTGGCGTACATATTATTCAAAAAGCATTTTTTAACATTGAAATAAAAAATGGCCATTGGTGTTATAAAAATGGCTAAGTGATTCCATTATGTGGGTCTGATCGGAGACAAATTATTATTCGAATCGGTGGCTGAGTAACAAAACACTAGTAAAAATGAATGTTAGATTATCATAGATTAATCGTCAAAATAAATTAGGCTCGACATAAAGGCTTTCGGCGAAATGATAACTGAAGACTTACGTTGGGGCAAATTCAACGAAAAACATTATTATTATTGGTCAATACCACAGTGGCTGGTTCTTTATCGTCATCAACGCATTGTCATTGGTGTTTTCTTCAAACCAAAAATTTGATATCCCTGAGAATAATATTGTAAACAGTTCTGATTATAGTCAGATTTTTTGTATTGATCAATGCCACCAGTATAGTAATTCCCGCTGTGTTGAAAATGCTCATTCCAAATGACTCGAAAGATTTCCTGGGCCTTTTACTTCAGTTTTAATTGTCAACTGATTAAATATGTCATATTTTACATGTATTTTATCTGTTTTTTATTTTTTTTGGGTTCTAACCAATTAAGAGAGCAGAGTACACAGTGAAATAAATTCTATTAAAAATGGCATTGATTTCGATAATTAGACATTCAGAAATATCCTATCAACAAAAAAACATACCAGAATGATAATTTATATAAGCAAGAAATGCGCAAGAGAGCAAGTACAGTGGAAATTCTATTAAAAATGGCATGATTCTATATTTGATTCAGAAATATCTATCAACAAAAAACTCCGAATGATAATTTATATAAGCAAGAAATGCGCATACACGATAATGACAAATGATTGTTGTGATGCTTAATCATTCTAAGAAATTAATATATATGTAGTAGTTGTTTGGTTGTGCAAAAAGGACACGTGCGCATTCAGCAGAAAAGGGTAATTTTCGGATAATTCCTGTATGAAAAAATTTTATTTTTGCTCGAGCGAAACCCAAGATAGTTTGAAACAGAATTTTGGCAATAGAAACTGGACACGTAAAATCTAATTTTGTTGCAGCCATCGTTATTGTTTAGCGCATGACTATGATTAACATTGATAGGGCTCCACCCAATGTCTGGCAATAATTCTCAAACGCGAGAGTTTTTTCTCCCCCCCAGTCGCCACGGAAACTACACAAAATATAACGGACTTCTCACAGCTAATTATTCATATTGCTTTCTTCTCAAAATACTCTCCGCGATCAAAATCCGGCACCACCGTTAAAAATCCGGTGACTATATCATATGTCCAGAGCTCTTTGAAGAAGTCTTTTTAATTAGTGCGAAAGCACCATTGTACAAAACAAAAGTCGGAATTCTTGGTCATAAACATCACGCCATACTGCCACCAACCGTGTCCAGTCACCGTTCGCCGTACAGGGATCAGATTGATTCACTTAATAGAATCATTTGACAATGAACGATCGCGAAGGAATCATCCCATTAGTGGTTCGAACAAAAGATCAAGAACAAATATCCACCGACAACAATGAAGTGGTCAATACTGCTGGACCACTAGCTTAGCAAAAATAAGGAACAAATAAATTAAATGTTCGAACTGATGCCGAAGATCAAGTTATTTCTCCGCACTCAAGTCGTATATAGAAATAAACAAAAAGAATTGTTAATCTGGCGGAATGGAATTTTCATTTTTTCAAGAGAAACGGTCGATCAATTACTGTTAAACTTTAACAAAAAAAAGAACATATCATTCACTTAGCAAAAACGCAGTGCGAATTAAAAATAGCAGTAGGCTCATAATTCATGTTTGTCGATGGTTCACAAGTTGCAAGTAGTATAAATCTTAGTTCAGATGATGAAGTGAATTCAAATCCAAATTCAAAAATAAAATATTCGGAATCAGGTTCGAATTCGCACATTGATTCGGTTAAAAAAAACCCCAGTCCTGGCAATTTGATTTTTAACCAGGCGTAAAAACAGGTTTAAATTAACAAAATTGATGGATCTCACTTTCGCATAATAATACTATCGTGGCAAATAAAATATTGAAAATCTATAAGCTTAGGCGAAATAGGGAGCCGTTTTTGCCATCAGCTACTATTCCAATCATCTTACATTCTCTCGCAGGCAGGCAGGCCAAAAATAATTGGCTAAATATTGTTGTTGGGATATCACCCTGTCCTTTTTTTAAATTAGCATAAGAGATTTATCAGTCCACCCAGTTCTTGCAGTTTTAGCCGTATTTTAATCGTGTTTTCGGACTCGGTGGTTGTACAAAAGATCCGTGAGTTTATTTCGTGACTACGAGAATCGTACTCGATTGCACCATAATGTGGAACATTCCTGAATACCAGGGGATTGCTTTGTCAATTGAAAGTTTATCAAAAATTGATTTAAGTTCAAAAAGTAGATTTAATAGCGAGAGGAAATAATTTTTATCTTGAAATTCACTCTAAGCAGAGGCCTGGAAGCGGAAACCACTAACTGCCTACAGTTAGTGAAGTGGAAGAGCTACTATAAAATGAAGTAACAGCAATTCTGACACTCCTAAGCGTAAAACATTCCAGAACATAACTGTTTCAGGGCTTAGGTAAATCCATATCGCTCACTTCCTTGTTTCCTTTTAGGTCTCCTTCATTACGGACGGCACACTTAAAAGATGGTTCCACTGCACTAATCGGCAAAAAAAAAAGAAACGCGAAGCCCGTAGCTTCATACCCTGTAAAAAAAAGTGCAGTGTACGTGATATTATCACTTTTATTTATTGTCATTGTATTTTTCTGAAATTAATGAATCATCAGACCATGTTGATTGCGAATATGCCTTAAACGGAAGACGGCACGTTTCTGTCAAGCCCAGCACCAATTATTTTAAACATAACAAAAATCGATTTTGGCAACGTTTTTAGTAGAACAATCTTCAGATGAACATATGAGAACCTCTAAAAAAAAACCCACCAATTTTAACTCATTTTGTCAATTTATTTTGTTTTCTGTTTATTGGTTACTTATCGGGTCTTCTTCGAGTCACATTCCGCACACAAACTGAAGCGGAATCACGATTTTCATTAATCATTTTTTTCCATACGTGAAAAACGTATTGATCTTTATATCTACTGGGTTCGTAAGGTTCCTGATTACTTTAGGGCACATATTTAATTTGTTTCGGCTATTACCGCTAGGAAAACAGACTATAGTATAGGTTGGTTCAGGGGGTCAAATGACTCATGTGTCTTTTAAAGATACTTAAATCTTTTATTTTTGCTAAGCATGAGGTCACGCGATGGACGCCGCATACCTGGGCGGCTGCGATCCATCAGTGACTCATTGCTTGAACAAAACATCGTTTCGGTGATAAGAAAATTGTTCTGAAGGGGGCTCCACACTAAGTGGGTGTTACGTTTTGAATATAAACACTAATTTTAATTTTATTATTAAATGCTCGTACAGTTGCCAAATCAAACTTACCATCGGAAATTTATCTCTGACAATAAAAGGGATATTGCATTTCACTCCCTGCTGGATAGAGCCTTGGGGGAAACGTTAGCAAGTTGTGTTATATTGAACCTGCATTCATTGACCAAGAACTCATTTTTTATAGCGTGCACAAAAGCATTGGCTAAATTATTAATCTTTTTTATATTCAAATATCGTTGATAATTTCGTACAAAGCCTAATATAATAAACACAAAAACTAAATGGATTAAAAATTAGGATAAATCAAAAATCAAAGAACAACCAAGTACTAAGTGGCCACGTTTCGGTTTCACCCTTTGTTTACAATTTCACGAGCTTCCTTTGTATTCCACGGCTTTATTTTTATGAGTACGGAAATCTTTAAATCTCTTGTTTCACTTAGGAAATTTATTGGGGTTACCATGATGTATAGACGACTACTATACTTAATTCGGTCGTTGGTGATTTGGATCATTAGAAAGCCTTTGACTGTGCATGGTTGGATCGAACTCAATGATTGACGTCACTGACTTCCTCCCTTACTGTACACTTGTTCCTAAAATTTGTTGAAATCCATTTTTTGCAAGATTATTTCTTGTTATAATTCGAAGTATAATAATTCCGGCAAAGTAGTCGTTCTCCTTTTTGGGGCTCAGTATCTGTCAATATTAAATAGTTTAAAAACACAACCATTAAAAAGGAAAAAATATACTATTGGACAATTAATTACAAACGACCAGAACGCGCCTAAATTCTTCGAATACTTGCTACGACTAGAACCTAGTCTTGTCTCTGCTAACAAGCAATTGTTATTAGCAAAGCACCCGTAGGCGTATTTAACAGATCTAAATATATGAAATCCCAACTCTCTTTTCAGACTTTAGAGGTTTATAAATACGCCACCTCTGATCACAGCCTGTTATTTTAACCCATGTTTCCGGTGTCTGATTTGGGGAGAACTCGTGTTGAGTCGCAATCGATAACCTTTTTAGTGACCTGAACGTGTCACCTTAAACAAAAATAAACTCCATCGGCCTCACTTACGACTTTACAAAAATGTAACACCGCGAACTTGACTACGGGACTCTCCATTAACCACCTTTTTGACAAAAACTGTCGGTTTGGCCGTTGCGTGGTCTAAAAAGAAAGGCGAAAACGCGACTTCTAGAAGGATGTGTGCAAGCAAGGTACTGGACAAACACACCGAATTTCATTTGGGTATTCGAATCTGATTCGGATAATGTTTTTGAACATCGGATTGATTCAAAATATTAAAGTATATCATTTTCCCTATTAGCTATTATTTTGATCGTTATGTAAAAATTAGGGATAGTTTTCATGTAGGGCGATAACATAATGTCAGCACAAACAGACCTAAAAGTGATGTATTTTCAATTAGCCACGCCAATCAAAGCAGCGAACATATTTAAAACGCACAAAATGGTCAAATCGACTTTGTTGACCAATTGTCAAAAATTTGGACCAAAAATCGTTTGCATTTTTGTATCGTTTAAAAAAGTTTTGTGTTGTGACCTTTTGATCTATTCATAAGAATAATTATAACATATAGAAAAAAGAAGTGGGGCAAGATTTTAATTATCCCTGCCTGTTGGATAGTATCTTATAAATGGTACGCCTTAGGCTCCGACTTGCCATTCTGCGAAAGGAACAGTGACCCCGCTTGGCTCGAGGCTCTAAAATTTTAAATATTGGTACGACTTGAAACTTGACTCTCAACGTGTGTTTTCTTTTGACTCGAATTGGGACTCGAAAGAAAAGTTCACCTGTTTCCCAAACACATATAGACTGCGCCGTCTATGGAACTACCGAAACAATGAAAAGCTATGGGGCTTGGAGTGCTGAACTAACTAGTTGGGATAAATTTATGCAATAATTTATCTTTTCTGTACATGAATATTTCGAAATCATATTGTGGCTTGGGTTGTTTTGCGATTAATATGGTCCATAAGTACAGTAAATTTTTTGAAGGAAAAAATTTTTGTTGAAGGCAATAAGGACACATAAAAAACTAGCGCCTCGACAGGAACGATTCATCGGTGTGTGACTTTTCATGTCCAGCGAAGCAAAATTAGCATTTTTTTTTCAGATTGTATTTTTACTCAATTTAAAAATTTCATTTTGTTCGTTATAAGAGTTAGTTACGCACACCTGTTGTCGCAATTTGTCGTCGCGAAAAAAAAAAAATAAAATAATAAGTTGTAATTGTCATCAAAAATGTTTATTATATCTCAATATATGGATTTATTATTGTCCATTTCGCTTTTTCTTTCGCTGTAATCTTGTCGGTTTCTTGTCGCATCCACCTTTACGCACATCTACTCGGTTTTTATGAAGATGAATAAATCACTTCGCCGAATTATTGTCAAAAAAAAGAACACTATCTACTTGTCGCCTGAAAAACAACAGTTCTCTTAGTCAGAAATTTAGAAAGTGACTGAAATATTGCGTGTTTTTATTAAAAGCGTAACATAAAGCTTAGAGCACCTTGTAGGCTAAGGTCGCAAAAAATGACCCGATTGCGGTGGTCAGTTTGTGGTAAAAGGTGACTAAAAAACGGAAGCATGTGTCCAGTCATGAATTTTTGTAGTGTCAAAACTATAATTTTCTTTATGCTTCGGCAGCAAAATTAAATTTTCTTGATCGACGACTTCACACAATTATTTTTTTTACGTACGACCCTCCTTTAACTTATCGATCGATATCAATACAAAAACATCTAAAATTTCATGGCAAACTAGAAAAAAGGTTCGATTATGAATCTCTGTTCTAGTTTGATTAATTTTAACCAGCACATTGCTTATAATATCCAGCTATGTAATTCATTGTGAAATTTTGTGTGAATTACTGGTAGCAGGGGATTGGTCGATTCGATTCGGTTATTCGACACAATTGTTAATCTATTGCTGTATTTACTTTTGCATTTTTTTAGGTTTTCGAATTATTTGCAATAACAGCCTGTCCATAAACCGTCCGGGGGAGGCTTACACCGCCAACCGCACTCTTTTAGGGGAGCGGAACTTTCTGGTGACTGGTATTAGGGGCAATTCAGTGTCACAATCTAACTCCGAAGTAGCTTGCTCACACAGCACGCTCGGTGCGTTGAAAAAACTTCAAGGCATCGAAACCATTCGGCCTCTCAGAAAATATGACCCGCGCCTAAGCCGACCTTTGCCACCACGAGCGCAGGCTAAATAGAATTACTCTATGTCAACTCAATTCGAACATAGTACTCGAATAAAATTCGAATTACGCAATGATTCGGTTTTAAGCGCGAGCCACTTAGTAACATAAGCCCCTCTAAGTGCTATCTTCCTGCCCCCGTAATTACAATGTGAGAAAGTATAATAAAGCTTCTATACCGTGTGCATCTTTTGCAGGTGGAAAAGTATTTATCAACCAAACATTTTTCCCTGGTGGCTCCATTTCATTGATGATTAATGAGAATAGTTTGCCACATGTATAACCAACGTTTTGCGTAATTATTTCCTTGTTGCCGGCCATAAAATGATTTCTCGTATTGAAGCATATCCTTTCTTGGAAATACTAAATCACAAATTTCTCATCTTCGATGTTGCACATTTCGCCATAGCCATATAATTTTGCTATTATTCCAGTAATGTGTGGTTATTGAGGAAAGATGGTATGCACTGCTGATTAAAACCACAGGTACACATGTACAGTCAATATTAAATTAGTAATTGTATATATTTTCAATTTTTAAAAACCTCTTTTCTTATGTTGAAGGTTTTATGGGGCATATTATGGTCTGTTGATTTAACCCACTCGAATATGCGTTCGGCATGAACGCCCTCATAATTGGGACCCGAAAAATTAGTTTAGTGGCTTTATATTGATATACACCGGATGAAATTATTGTCAAACTAAATCGGTGTGCTTTTAAACCTTAATTTTGTATAGAGAAGGCATATTGACTGAACTTTAAGTGAGTTGACTGTTTCCCTCAAAGACTAAAAGCACAAACATGATGGCGATCCTAACAAAACTATGTTAACCCGAACGCAACTTATATTATACCTTTGGCAAAAACAAGTAATACGAAGGAAGAAAGAATTAATAATTTAGGATACACATCTTTTTGTTATTACGTGTTGGGCTAAATAAAGCGGAATGTAGCAAAATAATGAATATATTCAGACTTTGAATCCGATTTGGATATTTTTTTTCGAATACCGCGATCGAATGCAGTAATTCTGTATAATATACGCTTAAAAATCGCGCACACTATTTTTATATCGGTTTTATACGCTGTAGCTCTGGCGTTTCCTTGTTAAAACATCAAAGAAATCAGTATCTTTGACTATAGATTTAGTACACGGTATACGAATAATCAGTTAGTGAATTTGATCTGTGATTTGAATTAACCGGAATTTATAAATGGCCTTGTCCACTGAGGACTACGGTTTCTTACGCTCTAGTATCAGGTTATGTAGTTATCAAAAAACTTAACCTCGGTTCTGTTCGCTTTAAAAGTAATTTGATCTACATACTTTAAGTTAATTGACATTCCATACTTGTAAAACCACTGTTCTTTTTTGTAAACGGTACCTATGTCCATATCATTCGTTTAAAAATATTTCAGCTATTTATCTAAAAACAATAGGTAAGTTTCTTCTTCGAATGTGAGTCGACTTAAGCACACAAGATTGTAAAACTAGGAAAAATTGGGCAGTTTTTTTTGTGACAAAAGTTAAATTCAAAGTTGCTCGCCCATACTCGAAAGTCTAGGCCCCGTAAAGCTATGTTTTACAAAACAAAGCCCGAACTGACCTCACATTCCTCAACACAAATTGGCAATATTCTAATTAGTATACGAGAATGAAATGTTGGATCTTTCCGAAAATTCTGAACTTTATTTGCCTAATAATATTAATAACAAAAAGGTAACCATTAACAAGCCTGGAATTTCATTCATCATTTCGCAGTGATTGTTTTTTATTGCAAAAATATAATCTCTGTCCACAAATGATTTTTAAATTTTTTAAAGTCGCGATCTTGGTCTCAAAATCCCTAAGAACTTTATTCCGTCATTAGTTCATAAAGCTGTGTCTGGATGCGCTCACTAGTACATAATTGCATGTTGTCTTTCATTTAAGTTCAAAATACGCTTGGCTTTCTCTATGAATGTGAAAATTTTTGTTAGGTTGTGTATGAGAAGCAGAAAAATAAGAACGTAACGAATCAACAGTATTATTAAAAACAGAGATCAACAGGACGTATATGAACAAAACACTTCGCAAAATGAAGTTAAAAAAAATTAAAAATTTATTTGCTGTTATATAGTTAAATGTTTTCGTATTGGAAGAATTTTTTAATAATTTTACCACTTTTTTTTTTTCCATCGGTGGCAAACTGTACCTGGTGACACCAGACATTCATTGCTTATGTAAGAATAGCACGCGCCCCATTTTGAGAAAAATTTATCCCAATCAAATTCTCGCTCGATTTTTAACGTTAAATATCGTTATTGATTACGAGACGAGTTATGGTGATAACTACTAAACTGTTCGCATTGATGTACACTGAATTTCTTCTTCACGAACTAATCCTCTTTGGCTTATTTCCGATAGATTAATGAAGCGAAATTAAATAGAATAAGCTCCACGTCTGCATTATCTTGTTTCAATGTAGTATCGAGTTTGGTCAACACGCAATTTTTCCTTTTCCATGTTCTTACAAATGTAATTGCTTGTGACTGTAACAATTATGACAATAAAATTTCTAAATTATTTCGACATGCAATTGATTGAGTAGAATCAATTGAGTATATAGGCCAATAAGGTCATGTTGATTAAAGGCATACACCGGCCGATGTGGCAATTCGATCTCAACTAGTCCATTACTTGGTTTGAATTCTCATTTACAAGGGAGCTTTTGAAATTTGGCAAAATTTACTGGAAATATATTAGTTCAGTATTACAGTGTAATGTAACATAAAACAATTTTGTATAAAAGTCAATCTTTATTCAGCGTATATAAGGTCATGATAAAAATTAGACTATTTTCATTTTACACTCATTAACATCACACGCGACGCTGCCTAGCTGTAAAGAACGTACATGTTCCTAGCACTTTTAGAACCCAACATCTAGTTTGTGAATAAAACGGTATTATGATATCTTATCATTCACCGTCTCAACGTAGCTTGAGTTGTGATAATCCAAAATCATATTGATGCAGAAAGACTCCAAATCCGGGGTGAAATGACTGGGCATGTCATAGCCTCCTTGCAGAAAGTCAAACACTGGTTGATCGTCCCAAAGCATTTTGATTGCGATCAGAAAGTAATAGATAAATTGTTTACTCCATATTAAGTTTGTGTTTGATAATACCCTTAGGTTTGTATTGAGAATAAATAGGTTTACTACGGCCAAATTACGATTGAAGA
The DNA here is from genome assembly GCA_963675895.2 of Styela plicata. NCBI lineage: Eukaryota > Metazoa > Chordata > Ascidiacea > Stolidobranchia > Styelidae > Styela > Styela plicata. The sequence goes on along the minus strand of OZ023151.1, from coordinate 13,125,135 downwards.
TAATAACGAGCCGCAGATTGCAAATATATGAAGCTCAAACTAAACTGGTGAATATGGTGATTTAGTATGTCAAAGAACCATAAAAAACTAAACTCGAAAGAAAATTAATTACATTAAAAACATCAATTAGAGCACCCGATGGCAATGTTTAAACGCGACGGCGTGAAACAATCACGTTAGGACGAAGAAGTTCCATTTATTATATTGCGTTGTTCTTATAGTGATTATATAACACTTCATCTCTTACCTGTGTCCATAGGGCAAGATTTATACACAATTTTTGTCTTATTTACAGGCATCTATATCGCAGTTGTTTGCTAGCCTGCTCCAGATAAACCTGGACATTAAGGATTTAAAAATGGGCGTTTAGGGTCATGTAAATTTTCAACTCTGGTTAATCGTGAATTGTGGGGCTTTCATATTATCTGTGAAATTATGGGGTGTAAACCTATTGAAAGGCGATTATAGCAATACTATTCTCTATTAGACCACTATTGAAATTATTCTAGCATATTGGCGTAAAAGTTTTATTAGCCATTAATCGGCTCAGTATACATTGAAAATATAATTTTTTATGAATGTTTTCCAGAACCAATGTTCATTTCACAGTTCAAAGTTTATATTCTTATCGGGGGGGGGGCGGGGGGGGGGGGGGGGGGGGGGGGGGCTCATTAATAGAATACGACGTGAACAAGCCAGACTAAACCTCAAATGTGTATACTCTAGTTCTTGTTTAGAATTTCCCATTTGTTGTTTGTTACTAACCTCCAAAACATCGATTTGGCGCAACACAATCAGAAACCGTTTCAATAAAACATATTTTATCGAGTAGGATCCATTGATATAGATCGCGCCTGCGGCGCCGACCGGGCCAATATTTGATGAAAATTCAATTTAGGCGATTGAAAATGCACAAATCTAACGCTTTATCAAAATATATTTTCAATTTCAATTTTGCTTATTTTTTTGAAATTTTTTTTTTCATTTTTAATTTTTTTTTGACATATATAGTCCTTAAAACGAACCTGCCATATCTCGTTTCTCACGCGATTTCTCAACACAGTATAAGTTTGATATTTTCCCCGAGAATCAGGAGGAAATGGAGTTTCCTTCAACCATCTTCCACAAGTATATTTATAGAAATCATCACATGGATTTATACTGTAGTCGATCTTATCCATGTAATAAGCAGCTGAAATATGAAAAGTTTTAAGAAAAATCATATCGCATATTTTTCATCAAAATTCGCTCCGAGCAAGGCTGTAGGAGACTCCCGAAACCACTCATGTGCAAAGAACTTCGTGAAATGCAGCAATGGGAAATAAAGAATCCCAATCCTGACAAGATGTCTTTTGTCGAGAGTTTTGGGGCAGTGCAGATCAACATGATCAGAAAAACTGTGGGTTAGCAAGAAGTTCAAAAGTTTAGCGTTTTTTGAACTTCTTGCTTAAAACTCTTTGTGATATCGTGGAACCTCTATAGTGAATAGGTGTGAATTGAAAGCCAATCGAGGAAACCGGTTGGCCATTTTGTTCTGGGATAATGAGAACTTTTTTCAAATCATTGGTTTGAAAGCCACTGAAAGATGTAATTTATGTGTGATTCAATAGTCTCAAAGATGTTTTTTCAATTGATGTGACAAGTGACAGCAACAAAACTAGAAGATTTATATTGAATGGAATTTTTTTTCTGAATCTATTTTGAAATGTTACTGCTTGAACACTTTCTTCGCACATTTGGCGGGTAGGTATACGAATCAATCAGGAATTTTATTTTGTCACGTATGCTCAACAAAAAACGTTTTGACAATTTTTCTGATTTTCTCAATCAGAAATTTTATTTTGCCAAGTACGCGCCACAGATGTGCCGCGTCTCATCGACGCGATCCATCATCAGGGACACATAATTTAATTTCCAATTTAATTTCCAATCTCTTGGTCGTTTGGACGTCTCCTTTACCCCCGCGCGTCTTGTTTGAGACAAATTTACTTTAATAAAGTTAATAAAATTAAGGATTTTTGGACAATTTTATCTTATTTCAATAATCTCTTCGTGCCTGGCAATATAAGCCTTGCTAACTTCACTAATATATAAACGTACCAGTTGCAACGCAGTATGGTGTTGTACATGCAGTCGGAAGGGGTTTCGAAGAATTTCCTAAAAAATAAGAATAATTCCTATTGCTTTCCCAGGAAAACGAACTTGAATGTGAACAAAATATATTGCATTTTCATCAAGAAGACACAAATCTCGCTGTTCGACAGCTAGATTTAACAGCAATACGATGACAAAGCTTGAAAAATTGAGGGCTACTCGTAGTGTATTTTTGTATTTAGGTGAACTTTTAAACTTGAATTCCCATCAAACGAAGTTCCATAAATTTGATACCAGAAAATGGTTGGAAAACACTAAAATTTGTATCCAAAAAATCAAAAGCATTGTTTCGGTCAATGAAGAAGAAAGTAGTTTTCATCATCCAATACCGAAAGTCAGCAAGAAAATTTGGAAATGATGAAAAGAGGAAAAGTAATGTTTAATTGTACAAATTGTGAGAAAATTGTTTCGAAATATTTGCAAAAACCAATTTTATATTGAAAAGGTCGGCCGGTCTTCATATAAGGAGCACCCGCCAGATGCCCATTTGTACATTTTATGTGGTGGAATATTTATACTTTCACAATGTGAAAGTCGTAATATCGTGTATTTGCCACCAGGGTTGAGCAAAATAGTCAGAAACTGCAAAAGTTACCCTTTATACAAGTTTCCCCTGATTTTCTGTCCCCTCTCAACTCATAAGTCCATCTCCATTTGGTGGCAGCCCCGCACAGTTCATAATGTGGTACAGGATGCTTGAGATGATAACCTTCCGTACAACTCAATTTACAAGCTGTCACATCACCGAGCATTGTCTTCTCCGTTGTGCACTTGTGTAAAACATGCCTTTTCCCGCGGAATTTTGAACATGTACCTGTATTATAAATGTTGAGGTTAATAGACTTCATGATTTTTTTTTGACACATTTGGATCACTGAAGAACATTCTATACGTAAATTTCAGACTACGATAAGTCATGTTGGCATCGCAAGTTGAAGATCCCATGCCACCTCTCAAACAAGAGTATAATAAATTGTGTGGGCTCAGCTGAACTGGAAAGTTAATATAATTTCAACGGCATTAACCCTATTCGCCTATAAGTGCGTGTCGCTCAGTGGCGTATTTAGAACCTTGAAAGGGTTTTTGTACATCACGATATGAGGGTCTAAAAATCTCACCTGAGGCGTGAAAAGCATCATGACGCCATACCGCCTAAATACTCTACTGCTGTCGCTAATAGGGGCTTTGCTCGGGAAATTTGTCACTTGGTCTGATAGATCAAATTCGAATGAAATATCAAATGCAATTACAAAATCACGAGTTAGGATAATGGGATATAAAAAAATATACTGCGACTACTACTTTCGGTGAAAAACCAACAATGCAACAGACAAATTTCAATGATTGTCATATCAGAAAACCTTGAAATGTTACATATATGGATAACATCCTTCCATTGAAATTTTGGGAAAATCCAACTTCCGTCGGGAGGCAGTTTTTCAAATCCAATCCCAGACATACTTTTTTCTTTTTGAAAACATCATTTGTAAAGTATGAGTCACTGATGGATCGCGACACAACGGCGCGGTCCATTTGTGGCTCATACTTAACAAACCTTAAATTCTTGACTGGTTCATATACTATTGTCAATACTCGTTGATGAACGCTCATATTGCATTCAAGAAAAAAGTATCAAAAAATGGAACACTTTGATGATTGATAAGATGGCAAAACATTGCTAAAATTGTAGAAAAATACAATTGAACGTTTTTAATTTGCATTTTAAAACAACATATTGCGGATTCACGTCATAGCACGAATGTTGCGTGAACACAACAAACGTCATCGCGTTGTATATTTATAACCGGATACGTGGCAAGATGTAAAAAACAGCCGTTCTCTAACAGAAAGCACCATCCACGACATCAAATAGCGCGGTGGATAGACAGTGGCGTATGAAAATATATAATCTTGGATAGAATATAAAAAATAAAACATTTTCTTTTGCTCTTTCTTGCGTGTCGAAAGCGCGCGAAATTTCTTTTGAAGGTAAAAATGTGATTGTGCATCAAAGGCGTGCGGAAATTATTTTTATAATAGTTTTGTTCAATAGCCAAAATGTACTCAATTTGGTTAACTTTGACCAAAATCGATTTCATTTTGTGGTAAAATATTAAAATTTTTGCTCTTAGTCACGGAGTGTGAATTGAAAATACATTACCATCCTCTTTAAGTCTTCTCATGATACTATTAGTAATTCGTGACTTGTGACAATAATGAGGGCAAGTTGTAATAGTAAAATGGGTTAATTATTACTTATATAGAATTGGTAATTGGATTCTCTTCGAACAAATCATACGATTCAGATTCGAATTCCAACTGATCCGGTTTTGTCCAACTCTAATCGGTAAGAAAGCACTTCTCGACTTTCGACTGTGTTTGTTAAAATCGCATAAGCCTATAGTTCGTTAGTTTTGTTTGGATGAAGAAAAAAAACTTCGTTTAACGAACGTTTAACAATTTTTTTATTGACTATATTATAACATGCAAAGCAAACATTAACTATTTCCTTAATTAAATCTCTCACTACCTAACTTACGATTTTCATATGTCTGCTGTGTTAATACATTTTTTATTACCTTTGTTTGAAATTGTTTCTGATGTTTCATATTTCCTCAACAGTCTACGGATCATATTTGTGAATCGCATGGACAATCCCCGCTCTTGTATAGAATCCTCCATTCTCTGCAAAGCTTCTTTCTCTTCATATTCCTCCTCTTTATCGTCTTCCTCCTCATCTTCCCATTCCGTATTGGAATCCTCTCGGTCATTTTCTTCAACCCATTCTTCGGATTCTAATCCGATCATGGAGTCTCGCAATCTTTCGACAGATGTTTTATCCTGTTAGGAAGAAACTTAAATGCATGCACGAGTACATATATGGGTATATTTTGGGTAGTTATATAAAATACTCGTTTGACTATTTTCATACGTTTGAATTAGGGATCAACTTTATTGTATATCTACATTGTGCCAACGACCGGACAAAAGCCTCGACCGATTTGAATTTATTAGGCTTCGTGTCGAATCTACTAACCTATACAAATTGCCAGCCATAATTTATAAGATTTGTGAATGGCATCGCTGCCAAATTTTCCGTAGAAAGTTGTGATTTTCAGTTCAGAGTGGCCAAATAGCATTTGAAGGCTAGTTAGAGGGTAGAGTCGAGTTCAATTTTTTAAAAAATTTTGAGCAAATGGAAAATGAAAAGCAGCAGCTGTAGTAAGCTTCACTGTTTTATACGACGGGATTCCCGAGTTTTACTCAAGGCAAATACACTCAAAAAAAAAAAAAAATGATACAAACTGCCACTGTAAACTATTATTCCACGTCACCCTTGGTTAGGTCTTTATACTTTACTAGCCCATTGAACAAAGAAAAAATATATTGTTTCGAGATTTCCAAAAAAAATATGAGGAATTAAGTGGAAACACAGCACAGAATGCCGTCATATATTATTCTAGGTGTAGAACAATAAAATATAAATATCTTACATAAATAATAAATAATTTTAGATTAGTTACCCACTCCGCTCAGCATCTCAAAGTCAATACTTGAACGATCAGGGAAAAATTTTATCATTCTTACCATCTCTTGAATCACATCTAATTCGTCTTCAATCTCAGAATCATATTCTTTTTCACTCTCTTCATCTATACATCGAACCGTTGTAGCGAATAGCGCCATAAGGGCTAACAAGAGCCCAACACGGCTCAGAGAAAACATTGCTCAAGCCAAAATTTACACCTCAAAATATTCATAGATTTTATTTTTGTAAAGCCTGGGTCACAGATGGACCGCGCTTCTTTGGCGCGATACATCTGTAGCTCACGCTTTACAAAATCCGATTAGATGAAAGTCTATGACTGGATAATAACCATTCGCACTAAATAGATGGTAAAAACACACTCTACAAGAACAACCTTTAAACTGTTGTTATATGGGCATAATTACGAGCTAACAGCCCACCATACGCTAGCTTAGCAGCTCATATACGAACACGGACGCATTGTATCGAAAGATAATGATGAACAATACGGTAGACACATAAATAAACCGCATAGCCTAAATTACCAACCACGCGTTTGGTTTCGCTTGAAATTGATGCACATTCGTCCATATGGAAGGCAATTTTATTATTGAATCCGTGACGTATGATAGGCAAAATATGGTCCAAACGGTGAGGTAATTTCATCTTTGATTTATCATTGCTTATATATGGGCCATAGACGATTACTGGATTACAGTGAGGAGGATGTAAAAATCAGTACAAAATAGAATGGTTGTAAGTCTTCTTAAAATAACAATTCACGGAAATGACAATTTCTATTGATAGTGGTTTATCGGGAAGGTTGAACATGCATGGAATTTTTATTCATGAAATTTGACCCTACACTTTGATATGACTGATTTTGTAGCGGAATTTAGTCGACAGTGTCTAGGATATTCACATTAGAGCGATTAAAACGGTTTGGTTGGTTGGTTGGGAATCATTGGCGGCATATGATTTCAACTTTTTTTATAGGGAATGAATTATTCTCAGACGTAAAACATACGGAGCCTCGTTATCAAGTGTGGCATAATTTTTTCGCTTTAATTTCAAATAAAGATTAAGTAAAAGAGGTGACACGATCAGAGTATATACTTTAGTCACATAGTCTGTGAAATTATGCTTTCGTTTTCAGAGTTTTTATTTGCTAGAGTTCCGTTTCACAAAACCCTGGTGAAAATTTTCCGATTGTGCTACAATCCCATAATAAATTTATCCTACGACTGTCTTCAGAAATCAAAAACCACTCTATCAAGTGAGCTAAACCTATTCAACTTTTCTTTGCCAAGAACGACTCATACAAATATTATTTTTAGTGAATTTTACTCTACGCCAGGCCGGAAGTAGGGACTAGGAAAAGCCAACTAACTGGTGCCTAGGTGAAAAAGCAGTATTTCAAACTATATAGTGCCAACTACTGCACTCTAAAAGGGAAACATCCCAAAAATGACCCAAAGACTATAATAAAGGGCAGTGAGTTGCACCTGCCATGGGCGATAGTGAAACTATCCATCCTTTTTTGTTTACTTTTACTCGTCTCCCACAACTCGCAGGAAGCACGTTATAATACTTCAATTTGCTAATATATAGTAAGTTTTAATATTTTTCTCATAGAGTTTCCTCCCTGTAGACCACTTCCCAACTCACACATAAGCGAACATGATATTGTCCTCGTTGATTTGCTCATAACCCAATGTACTGGTCAGCTTGTCTAATTTGAACTTGATTAATCAATCACTAATATATGGTGGCTAATAACTTAATATGATTGTTATTATTAAGACCGAAATTAATGATTCGTACTTACTTTACCCGGAAATCCATTCAATATTTGACTCATTCTGTAATACTTGCTGCACTGATGGCCTTTTTAACGTCATATTAAAGACAATATTTGTTTTATTCATTCAATTATTATTTTTATCACTCATTTTTGTTGTTTTCGTCGGTTATTTATAAATTTTTCCGCCGAAGTGTGGAAAGTCCGTTCCTGACTAAAACAGTTGTTAAGAGCAATGGTGTCCAAACCGGGAGGGGGCGACTTGTCTTCTTCGCGATTAGAAACGAGGTGGTTCCTACCCACAGCAAGATTTTGAAAACATGTACAAGAAATATTCCAAACCAACAGACAGTTATGCAATTAACAGTCGTTTCATAATAAGTTACAATTTAAAATGTTCTTTTGTAAATTTAGTTTAAATTAATGAAACATGGCGAAGTATACAATGTATCATAAGTTCATTGTATATCACAAATAATACCGGTTGCAAAGTTATAAATGGCAAACGATTGTTATATGAACATCCGTGCAGACTATTATACTTCCCCCGCCTCCATATGGAGGAATGAACAAAATTCCAGTAATTGTGATGAGCAAACTAAACTAGGCTTTCTCTGAATAACAGAGTGAATTAAAATGGGAAGCGAAGGCGAGTTCTGTTCATAGAAAACGTTGCGAAATAAAAATTTTACACGATATGTTTTGTCAAGCATGAGTCACTGATGGATTGCGCCGACGAGGCGCGGTCCATCAGTGACTCATGCCTGACAAAATGAAATTTCTGATTAGTGCATGAATGCAGACATTTCGCTGTCCATTCGGCGTGCACGCGATATGAGGCTCGTACACTCTCACGGCGCGGTCCATTAAGGTTTCATTCTTGACAACTTAAAACTTTTGATTGGCGATGTGTTAAAATTTGACACTTATATTCCGTACACCTCCGAAATACGAGAAAACCGCACAAATACGAATTTGTTAGGGGTCTGGGGGGGGGGGGGGGCGTGGACTAACTACTTATCCTTCCTCCGTGCCTTCGTGTTCGCGGATCCGTATGCAGTATATGCAAAGATACAATAGTAAGTAACTATGACTAATCAGAGAGGTTC
>OZ023151.1:13096265-13116442 GCA_963675895.2 Styela plicata | reverse complement strand
AGGGTTACAATTACTGGAAAGATATAATCTTTTCTTGTTCGGCTTAGCCTACCCAAGTTATTACACCCTGGGTTGACTGGTAGGCATGGATAAGCGAGCCGGATGCGCGGGCCTCGAACCCGAGATCTTCAACCTGCCATGCCAACATGTTAAACTACTAGGCCATCACACCTCACATACTACTATTGTATCCTTGCATGTACTGCATACGGATCCACGAACCAAGGCTGGTAGTACGGTACGATGTTCGGTACGGTGCGATTGGATTTCCAGTACGATAGTACGGTACGATTCATTTTTCAATTTTCGTACTTGGTGGGGTACGGTACGAAGTTCGGTATTTATTTCGTACCGTACCGTACTCTTTTTTCTTTTTCGTACCTTCACATTACACTTTATTCTTCTCAAATGAATTCAAAAAATAATTTCATTTAACATCTATGCCGTTTCATAACGGAGCGCTGATAATATAAATTGTGTCTATCAAAGAATTTTTAAACTGAAGGACAATTTTAAAATGATTAAAAGCGGTGCAGCTATGGTAATAAAAATGCAACTGATTTACTTGAGCTGATTAGATGAGCATATCGTTTTAGATGAGCATATCGTTTTTACTGCAGTGGCGTAAAACTTTGTGATTGCGTGGATTTATGAATGCATTTTATGTAATAACGAAAGTTGTGATAGCCCAATTAAAATCGACAAGACAAGCAGAATTCATAATACTAAAAATCACGGTGCCCGAATATACCAACTACAATGGCGGATCCAGAAAAAATTTCGAGGGGGCACATTTTTTCCAACATGTAAACATAGGCTTTAAAATTCACAAAAAGATTAGGGTGCCGGAGACGCGCAAAATTTTATTGAGAACGAAACAAAAATACATGTTTTAAGATTGAAATAAACATTACCAGACAGGAAAATGTATCCGCGCGCCGGAAGCCCGCTGAAATTTTTGTAAAATTGAATAAAATTTCTCACTTTAAATGCTAAATGATACGAAATATACAAAATTAATCAAGGAAAAATATTGCGCAACGCAGGCGCGCGAATATTTTATGAAAATTAAATTAAAAACTCTCCCCCTGACCAACTATGTAACTAAGTTAACCAGTAACCACCGCTATTACGTTTTGTTTGTACTCTGACACGCGGAAGTATATCATCAGAGCAGAAACATCGGAATATAAAGATGTAGTTAGGCCGTTTTGAGTTGAATGTTAGCTGATGCTCATCTTAAATAGAAGATATATTTTGTAAAACAAAAACAGTCAAGTCACAATATAGACAACGAGGCATGTCGGGAATACGTCTGTCTGGTTTGAAAAAATAAATAGCATTATTCAACAATGTGAAGAGAACGTAAATTGCACCAGAAATACCAGATGCACAATGATAATGTTCTTATAACCATGCCTTCGAATGAACCGCACGAAACCCATGTGTGGTGCACAACAAACATTCTTTTGTCGAGAGAGAATTTCTTGTGACGACACAATGCTGCTAATATGCTAACTATTGCTTCATGCCAGATTTTTTCGCGAAAACTGTGCTCAACCTACCACCATTTATCACCACCGGTCTACCATTCTCTCAATGATATTGGGGTGGCATATGCTTAATTACGCGTATGTTTTACTGTCCTGGATTTTAAACCAGATAGCATGAAACTGCATCACTTTGATGTAAGATGTTGGTAACGTTTCTTGCGGTGGCCAGATCTTACAAATAAAGCTGATTTGGACATTGGTAGTTGGTACGGTACGACATTGCTGCCCAGCGAATCGTACCTGTTTTCGTACTGGTACGAAACTTAGTACGATAAAAGAAAAATATTAATCGAACTTAATTTCGTACTGGTACGTTCGGTACGATGTACGAAGTAATCGAAGTAATAATATCGTACGGTACGGTACGAAAAATTTTCGAAAGGCACGGTACGAAGTTCGGTACGAAATTATTTTGCTGGTTCGGAGTACGATAAAAATTTCGTACCGTACCGTACTAGTTAGTCCACGCCCCCCAGACCAATTATATTTTTATTTGCCCGATTTTTTCATATTTCGGAAGTGTACGGAAAATAAGTGTCAAATTTTGAAACATCTCCAATCAAAAGTTTTAAATTGTCAAGAATGAGCCCCTAATGGACCGCGCCGCGAGGGTGTACGAGACTCATATCGCGTGCACGCCGAATGGACGGCGAAATTTCAGCATTCATGCACCAATCAGGAATTATATTTTGTCAAGCGTGAGTCGCCGATGGATTGCGCCGACGAGGCGCTGCTTGACAAAACATGCTTGACAAAACATATCATGTAAAATTTTCTTTTCGCAACGTTTTCTATGAACAGAACTCGCCTTCGCTTCCCGTTTTAGTTCACTCTGTTATTCAGAGAAAGCCTAGTTTAGTTTGCTCATCACAATTACTGGAATTTTGTTCATTCCTCCATATCGAGGCGGGGGAAGTATAATAGTCTGCACGGATGTTCATATAACAATCGTTTGCCATTTATAACTTTGCAACCAGTATTATTTGTGATATACAATGAACTTATGATACATTGTATACTTCGCCATGTTTCATTAATTTAAACTAAATTTACAAAAAGAACATTTTAAATTGTAACTTATTATGAAGCAACTGTTAATTGCATGAATGTCTGTTAATTTGGAATATTTCTTGTATATAATTTCAAAATCTTGGTGTAGGTGAGGACCACCTCGTCTCTAAACGCGAAGACGACAAGTCGCCCCCTCCCGGTTTGGCCGCCATTGCTCTTAACAACTGTTCTAGTCAGGAAAGGACTTCCCACACTTCGGCGGAAAAAAATTATAAATGAAAGACGAAAACACCAAAAATTGAGTGAAGATAATATTTGAAAAAATAAAACAAATATTGTCTTTAATATGACGTTAACAAGGCCATCAGTGCAGCAAGTATTACAGAATGAGTCAAATATTGAATATATTTCCGGGTAAACGTATGTATGAATCATTAATTTCGGTCTTAATAATAACAATCCTATTAGCCACCATATATTAGTGATTGATTAATCAAGTTCAAACTAAACAAGCTGACCAGTACATTGGGTTATGAGCAAGTCTATGAGGACAATGTCATGTGCGCTTATGTCTGAGTTGGGAAGTGGTCTACAGGGAGGGATGCTCTGTGAGAATAATATTGAAACATACTATATATTAGCGAATTGATTTGCTATAACGTACTTCCTGCGAGTTGTGGGAGACGAGTAAAAGTGAACAAAAAAGGATAGATAGTTTTATTATCGCCCATGGCAGATGCTGCTCACTGCCCTTTATTATAGCGTTTGGGTCATTTTTGGGATGTTTCCCTCTTAGCGTGCAGTAGTTAGCACTATATAGTTTGGAATACTTTCTTTTTCACCTAGGCAGCAGTTAGTTGGCTTTTCTTAGTCCCTACTTCCGGCCTCGCGTAGACTAAAATGCGATAAAAATAATATTTGTATGAGTCGTTCTTGGCAATAAAAAGTTGAAAAGGTTTAGCTCACTTGATAGATTGGTTTTGATTTCTGAAGACAGTGGTAGGATAAATTTATTATGGGATTGTAGCACAATCGGAAATTTCCCACCAGTGTTTTGTGAAACGAAACTCTAGCAAATAAAAATTTCTGAAAACGAAAGCATAATTTCACAGACTATGTGACTAAAGTATATACTCTGATCGTGTCACCTCTTTTATTGAATCTTTATTTGAAATTAAAGCGAAAAATTATGCCACGCTTGATTACGAAGCTTCGTATATTTTATGTCTGAAAATAATTCATTCCCTATAAAAAGTTGAAATCATGCACCGACAATGATTCCCGACCAACAAACCTATCGTTTTATCGTGAATATCCTAGATACTGTCGACTAAATTCCGCTACAAAATCAGTCGTATCAAAGTGTAGGGTCAAATTTCATGAATAAAAATTCCATGCATGTTTAACCTTCCCGATAAACCACTATCAATAGAAATCGTCATTTCCGTGAATTGTTATTTTAAGAAGACTTACAACCGTTCTATTTTGTACTGTTTTTTACATCCTCCACACTGCAATCCAGTAATCGTTTATAGTCGTTGTGGTACCATGGCCCATATGTAATCAATGATAAATCAAAGATGAAATTACTTTACCATTTGTACCATATATATTGTCTATCACACGTCACGGATTCAATAATAAAATTGCCTTCCATATGGAAGAATGTGCATCAATTTCGAGCAAAACCAAACGCGTGGTTGGTAATTTAGGCTATGCGGTTTATTTATATGTCTACCGTATTGTTCATCATTATCTTTCGATACAATGCGTCCGGTGTTCGTATATGAGCTGCTAAGCTAGCGTATGGTGGGTTGTTAGCTCGTAATTCTGCCCATATAACAACAGTTTAAACGTTGTTTTTGTAGAGTGTGTTTTGCCACCTATTTAGTGCGACTTGAGTAGCTTCATCCAGTCACAAAACTTTCATTTAATCTAATTTTGTAAAGCATGAGTTACAGATGGATCGCGCCAAAGAGGCGCGGTCCATCTGTGACCCAGGCTTTACAAAAATAAAATCTATGAATATTTTAAGGTGTAAATTTTGGCTTGAGAAATGTTTTCGCTGAGCCGTGTTGGGCTCTTATTAGCCCTTATGGCGCTATTCGCTACAACGGTTCGGTGTATAGATGAAGAGAGTGAAAAAGAATATGATTCTGAGATCGAAGATGAATTAGATGTCATTCAAGAGATGGTAAGAATGATATAATTTTTCTCTGATCGCTCACAGTAGTTGACTTTGAGGTGCTGGGCGGAGTGGGTAACTAATCTAGAATTATTTATGTAGGATAGTTATGTTTTATTGTTTTATATGAGGGTAATAGATGATGGCATTCTGTGTTGTGTTTCCACATAATTTTTCATATTTTTTATTGGAAATCTCGAAAAAAAAAATTTTTTTTTGTTCAATGGGCTAGTAAAGTATAAAGACATAACCAAGGGTGACGTGGAATAATAGTTTACAGTGGCATTTTGTATCAGTTTTTTTTTTTTTTGAGTGTATTTGCCTTGAGTAAAACTCGGGAATCCCGTCGTATAAAACAGTGAAGCTTACTACAGCTGCTGCCTGAATAATTGTAGGCTTGTCTCTGTTCATTTTCGCTACTTACTTACAAATTTCCATTCTTCATTTCTTTAGAACTTTTTAAGAAATTGAACTCGACTCTAACTAGCCTACACATGCCATTTGGCCACTCTGAACTGAAAATCACAACTTTCTACAAAACATTTGGCAGCGATGCCATTCACAAATCTTATATATTAGGGCTGGCGATTTTTATAGGTTGGTAGATTCGACACGAAGCCCAATACATTGAAATCGGTCGAGGCTTTTGTCCGGTCATTGGCACAATGTAGATATACAATAAAGTTGATCTATAATTCAAACGTATGAAAATAGTCAAATGAGTATTTTATATCGCTACCCAAAATATACACATACGTGTTCTTATGCATTTGAGTTTCTTCCTAACAGGATAAAACATCTGTCGAAAGATTGCGAGACTCCATGATCGGATTGGAATCCGAAGAATGGGTTGATGAAAACGATCGAGAGGATTCCAACACGGAATGGGAAGATGATGAGGAAGACGATAATGAAGACGAATATGAAGATAAAGAAGCTTTGCAGAGAATGGAGGATTCTATACAAGAGCGGGGATTGTCCATGCGATTTACGAATATGATCCGTAGACTGTTGAGGAAATATGAAACATCAGAAACAATTTCAAACAAAGGTAATAAAAATTGTAGTAACACAGCAGACATATGAAAACCGTAAGTTAGGTAGTGAGAGATGTAATTGAGGAAATAGTAAATGTTTGCTCTAAACATCATAATATAGTCTATAAAAAATTTTTTTTCCATCCAAACAAAACTAGCGAACTATAGGCTTATACGATTTTAACAACACAGTCGAGAGTCGAGAAGTGCTTTCATACCGATTAGGGTTGAACAAAACCGGATCAGTTGGAATTCGAATCTGAATAGTATGATTTGTTCGAAGAGTATCCAATCACTGATTCTATTTAGGTAATAATTAAACCATTTGACTACTACTTGCCCCCATTATTGTCGCAAGTCACGGATTACTAATAGTATCATGAGAAGGCTTAAAGAGGATGGTAATGTATTTTCAATTCACGCTCCGTGATTAAGAGCAAAAATTTCCATAATTTACCGACAAAATGAAATCGATTTCGGTCAAAACATTTTGACGATTTAACAAAACTATTATCAAAATAATTTCCTCACGCCTTCGATGCACAATAACATTTTTTACCCTCAAAAGAAATTTCGCGCGCTTTCGACGAGCGAGAGAAAGCAAAAGATATTTTTTATATCCCTCCAAGATTTGATACTTTCACCCGACACTGTCTATCCACCGCGCTATTTGATGTCGTGGATGGTGCTTTCTGTTTGAGAACGGCTGTTTTTACATCTTGCCACGTATCCGTTATAAATATACAACGCGATGACGTTTGTTGTGTTCACGCTATTCGTGCTATGACGTGAGTCCGCAATATGTTGTTTTGAAATGCAAATTAAAAACCTTCAATTGTATTTCCTACAACTTTAGCAATGTTTTGCCATCTTATCGTTCATCAAAGTGTTCCATTTTTTGATACTTTTTCCTTGAATGCGATATGAGCGTTCATCAACGAGTATCGACAATAGTATATGAAAAAGTCAAGAATTCAAGTTTTGTTGAGTATGAGCCACAGATGGACCGCCCGTTGTGGCGCGATCCATCAGTGACTCATACTTTACAAATGATGTTTTCAAAAGAAAAAATATGTCTGGGACTGATGAATGAAAAACTGCCTCGCGACGGAAGTTGGATTTTCCCAAAATTTCAATGGACGGATGTTATCCATATGTGTAACATTTCAATGTTTTCTGATATGCCAATCATTGAAATTTGTCTGTTGCATTGTTGGTTTTCCACCGAAAGTAGTAGTCGCAGTATATTTTTTTATATCTCATTATCCTAACTCGTGATTTTGTAAGTGCATTGATATTTCATTCGAATTTGATCTATCAGACCAAGTGATAAATTTCCCGAGCAAAGCCCCTATTAGCGACAGCACAGCGACAGAGTACTTAGGGGTATGGCGTCATGATGCTTTTCACGCCCCAGGTGAGATTTTTAGACCCTCATATCGTAATGTACAAAAACCCTTTCAAGGTTCTAAATACGCCACTGACCGACACGTACTTATAGTCGAATAGGGTTAATGCTGTTGAAATCATATTGACTTTCCAGTTCAGCCGAGCCCACACAATTTATTATACTCTTGTTTGAGGGGTGGCATGGGTTAGCTAGCCGGACTTGCCAGCACTCGAACCCGAGATCTTCAACTTGCGATGCCAACATGACTTATCGTAGTCTGAAATTTACTTATAGAATGTTCTTCAGTGATCTAAATGTGTCAAAAAAAATTCATGAAGTCTATTAACCTCAACATTTATAATACAGGTACGTGTTCAAAATTCCGCGGAAAAAGGCATGTTTTACACAAGTGCACAACAGAGAAGACAATGCTCGGTGATGTGACAGCTTGTAAATTGAGTTGTACGGAAGGTTATCATCTCAAGCATCCTGTACCACATTATGAACTGTGCGGTGCTGCCACCAAATGGAGATGGACTTATGAGTTGAGAGGGGACAGAAAATCAGGGGAAACGTGTATAAAAGGTAACTTTCGACACTCACAGTTTCTGACTATTTTGCTCAACCCTTGTGGCAAATACACGACGTTACGACTTACACGAAGTTACGACGATGTTACGACTTTTGTAAAAGTATAAATATCCTACCACATAAAATGTACACATGGGCATCTGGCAGGTGCTCCGTATATGAAGACCGGCCGACTTTCTCAATATAAAATTGGTTTTTGCAAATATTTCGAAAAAAATTTCTCACAATTTGTACAATTAAACATTACTTTTCCTCTTTTCATCGTTTCCAATTTTTCTTGCTGACTTTCGGTATTGGATGATAAAAAAACACTTTTATCTTCATTGACCGAAACAAATGATTCAAATTTTAGTGTTTTCCAACCATTTTCTGGTATCCAATTTGTGGAACTTCGCGCGATAGTAATTCAAGTTTAAATGTTCACCCAAATACAAAAATACACGTCGAGTAGCCCTCTCTTTTTCAAGCTTTGTCATCGTATATCTGCGAGATTTGTGTCTTCTTTATGGAAATTCAATATATTTTGTTCACATTCAAGTTCGTTTTCCTGAGAAAGCAATGTGAGTTATTCTTATTGTTTTAGGAAATTCTTCGAAACCTCTTCCGACAGCATGTACATCACCATACTGCGTTGCAACTGGTACGTTTATATATTAGTGAAGTTAGCAAAGCTTATATTATCAGGAACGAAGATAATAATTGAATAGATTAAAATTCATCAAAAACTTTTTAATTTTATTCACTTCATAAAAGTAAATTTTGTCTCAAACAAGACCCGAGCAACAGGCAGGGGAGGGGGTTCTGGGAAAGAGGAAACGTTGACCAAAAGATTGGAAATTGGCTTTGCTTTTCCTAAAACGGAACAAAATTCTGAAAGTATCTTTTGTTGAGTATGTGTCACCGATGGATCACGTCGATGAGACGTGGCCCATCAGTGGCGCATGCTTTACAAAATAAAATTTCTGATTGGGATAACCAAAAAATGTCAAAACGTTTATTGTAGGGCTGTCATGATAAATTGAAATTTTTTATTTTTTCGTATACAAACCCGCCAAATGTGCAAAAAAATGTTTGTTCGAAATAAATTCAGTGGTATCATTCAACATTCGCTTTCATATTTTCAGAAAAATATTACGTTCAAGTCTAATATCCGATGTGAATCTTCTTGTTTTGTTGCGGCTACTTGTCACATCAATTAACAAACGCTCTTGAGAATATAGAATCACACATAATATACACCTTTCAGTGACTTTCAAACAAATGATACGAAAAAAAAAATTGGAACAAGTTCTCATTATCTCAGAGCAAAATATTCAACCGGTTTCATCGATTGGCTTTTAATTCACACCTATTCACTCTAGAGGTTCCACGATATCACAAAGAGTTTTAGGCATGAAATTCAACTTTTGAACTTCTTGCTGACTCAAAGTTTTCCTGAACTTGTTGATCGGCATGGCTCCAAAACTCTCGACAATAGACATCTGTCAGAGTTGGGATTCTTTTTTTCCCATTCCAACATTTCCTGAAGTTCTTTGCACATGAGGGATTTCAGGAGTCTCCTGCAGCCTTGCTCGGAGCGAATTTTGATGAAAAATATGCGATATGTTTTTTTTTTCTTAACTTTTATCATATTTCAGCCGCTTATTACATGGATAAGATTGACTACAGTATAAATCCATGTGATGATTTCTATAAATATACTTGTGGAAGATGGTTGAAAGAAACTCCATTTCCTCCCGATTCTCGTGGAAAATATCAAACTTATACCGTGTTGAGAAATCGCGTGAAACGAGATATGGCAGGTTCGTTTTAAGGATTGTATGATTTCTAACAACAAAATTTAAATTGAAAATATTTCTCACTAAAGGTTAGTTCGTTTCTCACTAAAGGTTAGTTCCAATCACAAATTGAATTTTAATCAAATATGGCACATACATAAACCGCGCCTCGGCGGCGCGATCTATCAATGACCAATATTCGATAAAACATGTTTTATTCAAACATTCCTGATTGTGTTGCGTAAATCGAGTTTGAGGAGTAAAAAACAACGGGAAATATAAACAAGAACTAGAGTTTGCACATTTGAGATTTTGTGATTGCACCTTTTCTATATAAGCTATAGAATTAAACTTTGAACTGTGAACTTTGTTCTCAAAACATACAAAAAAAATTATATTTTCAAGCATCTGAGCGATTAATTGTAACTACACATTCACGCCAATATGTGAATAACTTCAATGTGGCCAATGAGGATAGTATTTTACAAGCAGCCTTCCAATAGGTTTTACCCCATAATTTCACAGATATTATGAAGCGCACATTCACGATTATAACTAGAGTTGAAATATACTGACCTAAGACCATTTTAATCCTTACGTCCAGGTTTATTGGAGCAGGCAGCAAACAAGAGCGATATAGATGCTGTAAAGAAGACAAAAATTGTATATAAATCTTGCATGGACACAGGTAAGTGCAGTGTTTATATAATAATAAGAACATCGCAATATATTATGGACTTCTTCGCTAACGTGATTTTCATCTGAAGAGTAAACATTGCCATCGGTGCGCATTGATGTTTTTATGTCATTCAGTTTTTTCTATTTTTTGACACAGAAATCCTCATCTTCACCATTACTTGCTATATTTGCATCTGCGGCTCGCATTATCTCATCGTAATTTGAGTAAAAATTTAGTACACTCGGTGTTTTTGAATCACAATCGACAATTTCTTTTTCTATTTTTAACATTCGCATTATCATTTATCTCCTGATGTCCAACAACTTGAAATTATCGTTAAATAGACTTGGGACCTCAAAATTTCACTCATTCTCAATACAAACCTGATATACCAACCAACATCAATAAACATTTATTATTACTTTCAGATCGCATAAATGCTTTGGGTAGGCAACCATTAATCGACTTTCTGCAAGGAGATTTGACATGGCCAGTCATTTCTCCCGATTGGAGTCCTGATCAATATGATTTGGAATCAACTCTAGCTACGTTGAGAGGGAGATATCATAATAACGTTCTATTCACAACTAGAGTTGGTAAAAGTGCCGGAACATATGTTTTACAGGTAGGCAGTCGCGTGTGATGTTATGGGTGTAGAATGAAATTCTAATTTTATCTGTCCTTATATACCGTTGAAAAGATTGACTTTATACTAAATCTTTTATGTTAAATTACACTGTATACTGAACAATACATTTACAGTAAATGTATGTTGCCAAATTGCAAAAGCACCTTGTTAATGAGATTTAAACCAAGTAATGGACTGTTGATCGACTGCACCTCGGCGGTGCGCTTCATGAACAACCCATAATTGCCAGAATTCATTGGTTTCATTTCAATATCGTCCAAGTTAAATAGCTATCAAAAAATAGTAATTTTATTGCATATTTGTTATAGTAATAGTATTTCTATAATAACTAAAAGTATTATTATATATTATTTTTCAGACATGGAAAGGAAAAATGGCGTTGCCACATCGATACTACATTGAATCAAGATATGCAGACGTGAGCTACATATTAATTTCGTTCATTAATCTTTGTAATAAGCCCAAAGAGGATTAATTCGTGAAGAATTCATGTAAACCATTGCGACATTTTAGTAATATCACCATAAAATAAATCAAAACGAATTTAAAAATCGAATCTGATTTGGATAAATTTTCTCAAATCAGCAATCTTACATAAGCAACGAATGTCTCGGCTCACCAGTACAGTTTGCACCGATGCGAAAAAAGTGTAAAATTAAAAATCTTCCAATTCGAAAACATAAACTATAAAGCAATATAACTTTAATTCACTTCATTTTGCAAGATTTTGTTCATATATTCCTATGCGTCTGATTCGAATAATCTGTGATTCGTACCGAATCGAATTTTCCGCTTCTATACACAACTTAACAAAAATTTCCCATTCAGAGAAAGCAAGCGTACTTTGAACTTATGAAAGACACTGCAATTATGTTAGGAGCTCATCCAGACACGGCTTATGAACAAATGACGGAAGTTCTGGCATTTGAGACAAAGATCGCACTTTTAAAAATCTTTGACAGAGATTTTTTTGCAATAAGAACAATATCGGAAATGATGAATGATATTCCAGGCGTAAGTTACTTTTTGTTATAACATTTTATGGAATATTAATTAGATATTGCTTTGTTGAGATGTGGCCGTTCGGGAGCTTTTTTTAAACACAGCTTTCGGCCTTGCATGTGCAGCTTTGAATTTAACTTCTGTCACAAGAACTGCCAATTTTCCAATTTAAATCACTGTGCTTAAACGATTCACATTCTAGAAGAAATTTTCCTATTTTTTAGATAAATTGGCTGAAATTATTTAAACGAATGATATGGACAAGTACAGTTACAAAAAAGACAGTGTTACAAGTATGGAATGTCAATTATCTTAAAGATTTGATCAAATTACTTAAAGGAACAGAACCGAGGTAAGTTTTGAAATAAATACCGATACAGAGCGGAAGAAACCAGTCTCGGACAAGGCAGTTAAATTCGGTAATTCAAATCGATTCGAAGCACTGATCATTTGGATCCGTTCTAAATCTATATCAAAGATACAGAATTCTTGATTTTAACAAGGAACGATAACAGTGATAAAAATGGGAATTTTGCTATTTATTCAGAATTACCGATTCGATCCCATTCGAAAAAATTATCCAAATCAGATTCGAATTCTGAATGATTCATTTTTGTACATCGCTATTAGCAAGAATACAAAAAGATGTCCTAATTATTAATCTTCGTTTACCTGTTTTGCAAAGGTATATACAATTGGTTCGGCTTTGTAGAAACACCATCAAGTTTTGCTTTTAGTTGGAAACGGTCACTACATATAGTCGTCAATATACACTCTAACAAATATGAGTTAAAATCACCGTTATTTGACAGCAATTTCATTCGGTGATATTGAAATAAAGCAATAAACGACTCTTCGGTCAATTATAGGCTGTTCGTGGAACGCTCTATCCAACTCGCGGTCTATCAACAATCCATGATTTGCCTAAAATATCAACAACGAAGAGGTTTAAAAATTTGAAAATATACAATTACTTCAAATAGACTGTGCATTTACTGTGCTTTTATCACAGTGTACTATTTTCCTCTTAATCATTACAGAATAATACAAAATTATATGGTATGGCGAATTGTGAAACATCGAATGAGAAATTTGGGAAAAGAATTTCAAGAAAGATATCTTCAATACGAGAAATCATTTTATGGAACAAGAAAATTACGCAAACGTTGGTATACATGTGCAAACTATCTCATATTCTCAATGAAAGGACCAACAGGAAAAATGTTTGTTGATAAATACTTTTCACCTGCAAAGAAGCACACGGTATAGATGCTTATTTACTTTTCACATTGTAATTACGGGGGCAGAATATCGCTTGAGGGCTTATGTATAGGGCTGGGTAAAACCGAATCTTTGAGAATTCGAATTTTATTCGAGTAATATGTTCGAATCGAGTTGAATAAGTAATTCCATTTAGCCTGGCTCAGTCGGTTAGGCGCGATCATATTTTCTGGAGGCCGATGGTTCGATGCCTGATAGTTTCACCACCGAGCGTGTCTTTCAGCAAGCTACTTCGGAGTTCGCTGTGACACTGAATTGCTATACAGTCACTACAAAGGTCCGTCCCTAAAGGCCGTTGGGTGTAAGCTCTCCGGTAGGTTCATGGACAGGCTATAGCAAATATTTCGAAAACCTTAAAAATGAAAAGTAATTTCACATAGTTATCAAATGTTCGAATGACCGAATCGAATCGCCCATCCCTATCTCAATAATTCACACAATATTTCACAATAATTACATAGCAGCTTATAGCAAAGTGTAAAATTAATCAAACTAGACGGAGATTCATATCTACCTTTTCTAGTTTAGGAAATTTAGATTTTTGTTTATATCGATCGATACGGTAAATGAAGGGTCGTAAAAAAATAATATAGTCTCTGCTAATATGCTAAAAAGATATTTCAATTGAAAAAATAGCACTCTAATAGCGATACCCACTTCCTCGATCAGAAATTTAATTTTGCTGCGAAGCAGAAAATGTTGCCACACAAATGTCTGACTGGACCATGCTTCGTTTTAGCCACCTTTTACCACGCAATCGGGCAATTTTCAAATCTTAGCCTACAAGGCCTAAGCTTAGATACGTTGAAAACAGCAATTTTCAGTCCACTTTTTAATTTCTGACTAAAGACTGTTGTTTTCAGGCGAAAGATATGTTCGACAATATTCGGGAAGGATTTATTCATCTTCTAAAAACCGAAGTAACGTGGATGGACAAGAAAACGAAAGATTACGCGAAAGAAAAAGCAATGGCAATAAAACCATATATTGGATATAATAAACATGTTTATGAAAATACAACTTATTTGGACGACAAATGGAAACAGGTGGGCTAACTAACTCTATAACGAACAAAATGAAATTTTTAAATAGTAAAAATACAATCTGAAAAAATGTAATTTTGCTGGACATGAGTCACCGATGAATCGTGCTGTCGAGGCGCAGTCTATATGTGGCTTATGTTCAACAAAAATTCTTCAAAAGAATACTGTTTGGACCATATTCATCACAAAACTTATGCCAATATGATTTCGAAATTTCATGTTAAAAAAGTAAACATGTAATTTCTCCCCAACTAGTTATTTCAGCCCTTCAGCAAAGCTTTTCATTGGTAGTTCAAGAATGCAGTGTTGGGAACAGGTGACTTTTCTTCGAGTCCCAAGTCGAGTCAAAGAAAACACAAGTTGAGAGTCAAGTTCAAGTCGTACCAAAATTTAAAATTAGAGCCTCGAGCCAAGCCGGGTCACTGTGCTTTCAAAAGGCAAGCCGAGTCAAGGGTCCATTTATAAATCTATCCAACAGCATGGATAATTTAATTTGCCACTTCTTTTTCTATAAGTATAATTAATCATGAATAGATCAAAGGACACAACACAAACTTTTTTAACGACAAAATGCAAACGATTTTGGTCAAATTTGAACAATTGTCAACAAAGTCAATTGTATTTTGTCGTTAAAATGTTCGCTCTTGGATTGGCGTGTAATTGAAAATACATCACTTTTAGGTCTGTTTGTGCTGACATTTGTTATTCGTAAATATAACTTTCTTAATTATCATAATGAACACAATAATAGTAATAGTAAAAATGAGATATTTAATATTTTGAATCAATCCGATTCGAAAACATTATCCGAATCAGATTCGAATTCCAAATGATTCGGGTTTGTCCAGACCTTCTGTACACATCCTTCTAGAAGTCGCGTTTTCTTCTTTTAGCCACGCAACGGCAAACAACATTTTTTCAAAAGGAGGTATCGAGTCCCGAGTCAAGTCGCGTGTACATTTTGTAAAGTCGAGTACGGGATGAGTTATTTTGTTAGGGCGACACGTCAGGTCACTAAAAAGGCGACTCGAGTGCGACTCAACTCGAGTCTCCCCAACACCGGAAACATGGTTAAAATCCAGGGTGTCAGAGGCGTATTTATAACCTCTAAAGTCTAAATGAAGTTGGATTTCAAATTTAGATCTTTAAATACGCTAGTGTAATAACAATTGTGTAGCAGAGACAGAGGTCTAGCGTAGCAGATAGAATTTAGTCGCGTGCTGTTATTTAATTGTCCTTATTATATTATTCCTTTTAATGTGGTGTTTTAAACTTTGATATTTCAGTTACTCGCAAAAAGGAACGACTACTTCGGGAATATACTTCGAATTTTAACAGAAATATCTCAAAATGGATTCAAAAAATTAGGAACAAGTTGCAGTACTGAGGAACGTGGTCAATCTTCAGTTCGACCAACCATGGTCAATGCTTTCTATGATCCAAATCACAACGCAATTAGTAAGTGTCTATATAATCAATACCCCAATAAATTCTGAAGAAACAGAGAATTAAAGAATTCGTACTCATAAAAATATATCCTGGAATTGACAATTTTCCTCGTGAAAATTGGATACAAAGGAAAGCTGAAATAGAAACAATGAAACCGAACGTCGCAAAGCACTCGGTTGATTAGATTTTCGATTTATGATAATTTTAATTACTTTGTTTTGGATATATTATTATGTATGAAAATCCTAGCGATATTTGAATATAAAAAAGATGAAATTTAGCAATGTTTAGCACTTATAAAATATGTCCATGGTAATAGATGCAAGCTCAAAATCATTTTTGTACGTTACAGCTCTTCCAGCAGGAGAAATGCAGTATCCGTTTTATTGGGGAGATAAATTTCCGAGGTAAGTTGATTTGTCAACTGTACGAGCATTAATAATAATATTTAATTAGTTTTATATTCAAAACGGAACAACCACTGAGTGTGCCCCTTCAGCAATTTTCTTACCGAACATGTTTTGTTAAGCATGATTCACTGATGGATCGCACCGCCCAGGTCCATCGGTGACTCATGCTTTGCAAAATAAAATTTTAGTTTAAAAGCCCACATGATTTGGCCCCCTGAACCAACTGTACTATAGTCTGTTTTCTAGGTTAATACGCATACAATTAAATATGTGTAAAGTAATCAGGAATCTTTCGAACCCCGTTAAAGATAAATACGTTTTCAGTTGTAAAACATGATTACTGAAAATCGTATTCGCTCAGTTTGTGCGGAATGTGACTCGAAGAAGACCCATAAGTACCCATTAAACGAAAACAAAATAAGATGACAAAATGAGATAAAATTGGCGGGTTTTTTTAGAGTTATTTCATCTGATGATGTTCAACTAAAACTGCAAAATCGATTTTTGTTGTTAAAATATTGGCTGGTTGACAGAACGTGCCGCTTAATTCAATTCGAATCAACATGGCGTATTCATATTTCAGAAATATACAATTACAATAAATAAAATGTAAATTCACTGCACTTTTGTTACAGTGTAGGTACGGGCTTCGCAATAGTCCTAACATTATTAATGTGCGTCGTAAGAGGCGACTAAAAGGAAACAAGGAAGTGGTAGATGGTTTTACCATAGCCCTGAACAGTTCTGTTTGGAATGTTTTCTGCTTAGAGTGCAGTTGCTGTTACTACATTTTGTAGTAGCTCTTTACTCATAACCGGCAGTTAGTTGGTTCCGCTTCCAGCCTTGCCTAGAATGAATTTCAATAAAAAACATTTCCCCTCGCATTAGCTACTTTTTGAACTTTAATCAATTTTGATAAACTTTCAATTACAAGCAATACCTTGTTTCAGGATGTTCCAATATGGTGCAATCGGTACGATTCTCGGTCACGAAATAACTCACGGATTTGACAACCACGGTCGAAAACACGATAAATACGGTAAACTGAAGAACTGGTGGACTGATAAATCGCTTAAGCAATTTAAAAAAAGGACAGGGTGTATCCAACAACAATATAGCAATTATTTATGGCCTGCCGCTGGAGAGCATGTAAGTGATTGGAAGTAGTGATGGCAAACGGCATTTCGCAAGCTTATAGATTTTCATTATTTTATTTGCCTGATAGTATTATATGCGAAGGAGACCTAGTTTTTTAAACCAGTTCCTTTGGAAATCGAACCTGATTCGAATATTTTATTTTTGAATTGAATCACTTCATCATATAACTAAGAAGTATACTCTTGCAACTTGTGTCCTCACGAATTATAAGCTATGTATTTTAAATTCACACTTCGTGTCTAAGAGAAGATATATTCATATTTTGATAAATTTCACCAGAGGACCGCATTTCGTCTTTAAAAATGAAAATTCCATTTTGATTAACAAGTTTTTTTTATATACGATTGATGCGAATAACTTGATCTTCGGATCGGTCGAACCTCTAAATTAAATGGTCCTTATTTTGCTAAGTTATGTCAGCAGATTGACCACTTTATTGTTTCCGGGATATTTTTCTTGATCTTCTGTTGAACCCTAATGGGAGATTCCAACGGACGTCATTGTAAAATGATTCTATTATGTGACTCAGCTATCCCTAAAGGGAACGGTGACACGGTGCCGACACGTCCAAGGGTCGACCTTCCTTACAATGCGTTCGCTATTTAAACGACTTATTCAAAGAGCATGATATATGAAAGTCACCGTTATTCAACGGGTGCGGATTTTGATCACGGAGATATTTTGAGAAAGCATATGATTATTATGTGAATTTGGTCTTTACCCTTTTCTTGGCCATGGTGAGAGAAAAATGCTCATCTTCGTTTTTATTACTGGTTGAATGAAAGCAAAGGTACACAAATGTTTGTGATCCTAAAGTGAATATTCTTGGAAATTTATATTTTGTGTATTTCAGTTGGACGGGGAAAAAACTCTCGGTGAGAATATTGCAGACAATGGTGGAATCAGGGAATCATATCAGGTAACAATAATGCTGAACAAAATACGTTTTACGTACGAAGTTTCGTTGCAAACTTGTTTCAACTCTGGGTACGCTGGGCAAAATAAAAGTTTCAAACGGGAATTATCAGAAAATACCTTTTCTGCTGAGCGCACGTTGCCACCAAACAATACTACATATTTTATTGCTAGAATGTAAGATCAGAACAATCATTGATTACCGTTGCGCATTTCTTGCTTATATAAATTATTATCTGTAATTTTTTGAAATTCTGATGATAATCAGAACTGTTTACAATATTTTTCTCAGGGATATCAAATTTGGTTGAAGAAACACAATACAACTGGTGAAGATATAGAACCAGCCACTGGATTGACAAATAATCAAATGTTTTTCGTTGGATTTGCAAACGTAAGTTTAGTTATCATCTCGCGAGCCTTTATATCAGCCTATTTATTTTGACGTTAAAATATGATAATCTCACTTCATTTTACTAGTTTCTGTTACCATGCCCGATTTACGACCGATTCGAATAATTTGTCTCCGATCCACCTTATAGAATAACTTAGCCATATTTACAATACAGCCATTTTTTATTTTAATTTTAAAAAATGTTTTTTTGAATATTATGTACACCTGACTAAAAGAAACTAAAATATTTCATGCCATTATTCATCTAGGTACGTTGTGCGAAATATACACGTAAGGCAGCTGAACACACAGTTGCGACCAGTGTGCATAGTCCAGGAAGATACAGGTCAGTATAATCACGCTATGGTTATCCAACGATGATTTAAGACAAACTAGTGGCGTTTTGCGCTACTTTTGAGAATGAGAATTCGAAAATTTCTAAGCTATGGCGCCACGATGAACGATGATTTTCTAACCGTTTTTGTCATGCATTCCTTAGCTTGTGCTCAACAAAACTAAATGCTGAAGGGAAACTTTGCGGTTATTGCTCTAGGCACTAGCGCCTAAAAGGAGGTCGTGGTGCCACGCCTCATGCCGAGCCCAAATCTATAATGAACTTCTAGGTGCTTTGAAATGTATGGAATGCCAAAATTTCATTTAAACTCATAATCGTATAAGTTATGGTCTTGTACAAACTGTTCATAATTTGGATGCAGGGACGACCCGAAAAGTCAATCTGAGACACTGACTGTGTCAATGGAATTGAGGGAATAAAACAATCAAATTTCAGATTTAACTATACTAATACTAAAAACATCTTGAATTTTGTACTACAGGGTGATCGGATCTTTGCAGAATTTTGACAAGTTTTCAGAAGCATTTCAATGCAAATCAGGAACATACATGAACCCCAAGAAGAAATGTATTTTGTGGTGAAAAGCATTCTGGCGGAATATTTTTTCATAGAAATGAATTTGACTTAGGAAATTTTACATTTATGCAGAATATATTTGAGAATCAACAACAAATAAAGTTTATAACAAGTTTATTAAATTTTTTAGGACAATTCTTGGATAAACTCATGTGTTATCGTTATGCGGATGACCACTTGAACATAACAAATAACAGATTACCAGCTAATCAGACAGCCGAAGAAAATGGGTTTCATCAGAGGAAAATTTTGCAAATGATCAACATTTCAGGATATAAATCTTGCAAGATAAAAATATCTCTTTTCAAGCGTCTGGTAGCAACCAAACTGCAGAAAAAAGTTCAAAATCATCAATACTGTTATGAAATAGCAGTGTTGATGGTTTTGAAACTTTTATGTCTATGTGAAGAAAAATGACATGGATAATTCAGGCACTGATAGAAAAATTCCTGACTCTAGGATTGAACCAAATTATTCCATGCGTTTTGTTATTCCATCCATAAGACACCAGTAAGGTTATCGAGCATCGTCCAAAGGCTGTGGGTTACAGCGCCTCTCCCCTAAGACATCCTGCGTGTATTGAACTATACTTTGCCGGGGTTCGCCCCTGCACCATTCACATCGAGCCACCGCAACCACAATAAAAAAGAAATTAAAGTTGCCCCTAAAAATTGTGCTGGATTTCTATCTCTAGCCAGAATACCAGATTGAGATTTATTGC
>OZ023151.1:9346587-9394208 GCA_963675895.2 Styela plicata | reverse complement strand
AACGTAATCGTTCAAAGCGTGGGTTTATCGAGAGCTTTCCATATTATAATGATAATGACATAACAGGAAGTGCGTCGATTGAGCTTATTAAAATAGTGTAAAACATTTTGGATATGATTGTAACTTTTACTGCCCAGCGTGGTAATTTTGCCATGGATATGATGTCTAATCTTATCACTATAATATTGCACTTGCCGAAATTTTGGAAATTCTCCCAATTCAAATAGTCTAAAATTTTCTATTTTTATTTAAGTGAGAAACAATGTGCAAGTAGCTGAATATTTTTTCATTATTACTAAATTTATGTATATATGTATATGTATTATGTTCTTTTGAAAAATATTCCAAACAAAAATTTATTCGTAATTCTACTAACAATGAGAAAAAATCATCTCGATCTTACATTGCACAACTCAATATTACATGGCCCCAAATTGCAATGGTTGAACATTCATATGTTGAATTTACAATGGTGCAATGGGTAAAAAACCATGAAAGCAAAGATTGCAGCGATTGACCGACATGTCCCGGACGAAGATGTCACCAGTGAGAATTGGCTAACTTTAAGAATTGCATCGAGTTTAAGGTTGATGATATAGATGATCAATTATTTCAGTGTTGTGAACATCTACTTCAAAAATTGCTATTGAAGGGAAAATCCTAATTTATCAATATGAAGAAAATGCTAATGGCAAGTACAAGTCTCCTCTAATCGAAGCAAGATCATCGGCAAACATCTTGTGAATTTAATGCTAATGTGGTTGCAGGGCAGCAATATGCAATATCAATGTTGGAATGATTGAAAATTGAAAGAAATCTACAGAGATGTACTTTGTATCCCTGATTTGGATGACAAAAGGCTCATGACATTTCATGGCTTTATCGAAGAGAGGAAAATGCTTGTGATGCGTGCTACCCCGATTTATAAAGCAATACAGTAGTGTCATCTTACAAACATCCCCAACGTCATAGCAAACTATCAGACGTTGATATGGATCTTGCACCGATCTGCAACTGCAAGCAGTGCCATCTGTCATGATGAACTTGTACAAACACTAAAAAGACGAGAAGAATGTGAAACCATTTACAATATGCACCACTTTTGTTTAAAAAATTTAATAAAAGTGTCAATTCTACGCAACAGGAATCCTGTTGTCTGTCACTTCATCGCAGAGTGGGGACTGTCCATACATTTTTGAATCCTATAGAACAAAGTGTGAGTTATGCTTTGAGCCACCCATCTTTCAAAGCGACACTATATAAAATCAAGATTACAACCATCTATTCCAGAAGAAACGTCTACCGATAGCAGATAGCACCGACTGTGATTGACATCATTGCAGATTCGGGAGCTGAATCATGCTCGTTGTTTCTGGAAGAATTCCTGCTACGCGGTTTCTGTGAAGACTATTCAATACCTGTGAAATTGAGTTTAAATGCTGCAAATCATGCGTCTGTTTCCGTTTGTGGAGCAGTAAAAGTATGAGTCACTTTTAGTCAATGTTTTGTAAAAGAGAAAATGCATTCTTTAAGATCTCTATTTCATGTGGCAAAATCTGTGTTAGTAATATAAGAATATATGTAAGATAGTACTAGATGCTTGGAATGGGTTGCATTATGTTCCTATTAGTGACAAGAATAGACATTTCACCCTCTTTACACACACCATGGGGTTTGCTTAGACACAAGCGGGCACCTCAAGGCCGTTGTCTAGTGACGATGGGTATGCAAAGAAATTTGATGAATTGACAGTGCATATCCAACTATTGGAAAGATGCGTAGATGATTCTCTTCTGTATGGCAACAATGAAAATATGGATGAGGTGGGGACATGATGGAACCATTTTGAAAATTTCCAAATCTTAGCTCAAATTTGAATGGACTAATTAATATGGCAATAGGGCAGTAAATACCAAACTGGAAAATCTAAATATTTTGCTTATTCTCTTCCACGTCATCCACAATGGTGGCCTGAATAGGAAACTGTGTGGATGTGGATCCACTGTTGATAAAGTGACAAACTCAGACAAATAGCGATGCATCACTGAAGAAAATATCAGAAAGGATATTGAATGGTTTTCCCAACGGGATTTGTTTTACGTCTGATGATGTTCGTGAGTACTTGCCTTTGAAAGATTACTGATCTTTGATGACCGATGTTAATTTATAATAAAATTGCATTTATTTTACTTTTTTCTCTTAAACAAAAGGTTGCACTCTGCCCACTAGGGAGTATCCAACATGATCTTGCATACAGGCATGCATTTTCTGGCCGGGATTTGGAAAAGGGATATATCAAAAGGCATGAAAATTGTCGTACCTGCCACTGGAATGCACATTCACAAGCCAAGATTCCATCAGTAGAACCAAAGTTTTCCGGAAATTCCACTCACAATTCCCTTCCCAGAGTAAAAAAGTTTTACACCACCTTTTCTTGGGGTATATTCCTCAGTTTTTTTTTTAGCCACTTCCTAGATTGGATCGCCCTGTAACAGGGGCCACTTATAAATGCACAAAGTTACAATTGCTGGAAAGATATGATCTTTTCCTGTTCGGCTTAACCTACCCAAGTTATTACACCCTGGGTTGAGTGATGGGCATGGATAAGCGAGCCAGACTCGCCGGGACTGCAATGCCAACATGTTTAACCACTAGGCCATCGCGCCCACTTGCTAAATGGAACAAGCTGATGTGGCAAGTAAAATGCCACAAAGCGTCTGCTGGAGGAAGATTTGGACAAGTTCCAAGATACCGAAATTTCTTCTAGAATAATTTCAGAGTGAAGGAATGAGTAAAATAAAGTGGAATGTAGTTCAAAAAAATATGTACAAATATATTATGTTCTTATTCCACAGAAATATAATTTCATTGTAAGCTTTGGTAAGAAATGACAAGAATAAAAATCTGAAAATTACCATAGTTTATATTTATACTCTTGCTTGTTTGTATAAATCAATGTTTTATAGGTTTTGCGTAATAACTGATAACGGTAAAAGTTATATAATCCAGTGTATTCTTGTGAATTCTCTCACACTTGGAACAAGGATTGTAGGGAAATTAGGAATTTTAGAATTAGATACAGGTAGTGTATTACATGAGATCGATAATCAACAAAATATGCTATGCACTTATGATATTACTATGAAAAATATGCTGGTGCCCGGTTAGCTCAATCAGTAAAATCAGTTAAGTGCTTGGAATACGCTTAGAGCAACGAATCACTAACGTCCTGGGTTAGAAGCTTGTGAGGGATAATTATATGCAAGAGGTCTGCTGGTTGAGCCTTATTCTCAGCTTTCTTCTCCTGCTGGATAACAATGAAATCCTATCCACTACCTATACTATCCCTATGCTGTTACAAAAAATTTTCCTTGCGGCCTATCAAAGGTTGCAAAACAATAAATAGTAGTTACATTCGCACTTTGGCAGTATGTACTCGTTAAATTTTTCTGTTAATCAACGTTTTTCAAGTGATGACAAGGAAGAATACTCACGAATTTTTCTCATTTATAAATATTTTTCAGTTTGCAATTAACATTACTTAGTTTTCGTGGTCTATTTCATCCTATTGTTTTATATTGCTCTTTTAACAACTGTGAAAATTTTATTTCAGTTTTTTCAATGTAGCCTCCCTATACTGATCATTGCAGGAGTGTGCCATATGATCGATAATTTTTGATTAAATAATTGTCATTTCCTATACAGTCCTGTACAAAAGTACAGCATTCAAATAATATATAATAAAAAGCTACAGGATAGTGTTAGAATAGTTAGAATAGTTATGTCTCTTCAAGAAAATTGATCGTCTGTTGCAGTCTCCATAAAATGGCAGTAATCATCGGTCTAATACAAAGAGTTTAAGTTCAGAACATCTCAAGAAGTACTGCGAAAAGGTTCATTTTTGGTGTTTTGCCAAGTGACTTTTTTGCAGACGAAACTTGGGAAACCTTTTAATTTATACTAATGTATATACTGAATTTCAGGATGTTTGGGTTTGACCATTATGAAACACTGTTTATTATTAAACTTTTTTTACATGTGCTTTCAGGATGTAGACAAGAGGAACCAGGATCCAGCACTGTGTTGTTTAGGACAACACTTTATGTTACTTTGTCAAGTATGGTAATCCATTTCTCAGCAATTGGATTTTATGGCATCTCATGTTCAAATGCAGGTTATGGCGAATTCAGAATGAATAAGTGCCGAGAAAACAGTTGGCTATATTATAACCTGTTATGTGAGTTATGCTTGTTTGCTGAAATCGAGCATTCTAGGCAATATGAATTAACATAGATATTTTAAATCCCATTTCTTTAAGTTTGGTTATTACCTTTCTTTTCAATATTGATTTGCTATTCGCTAATATTTCAATGATACCCAGCAACATTCCATTTACCACATTTCAAACATAAGATTGAGATTGAAAGCATGGGAATATTTAAACAAATTTCGTTTAATAAAAATCTATTCCCCTATCAAGGTATCTTGTCGCATTGAAAATGAGATTAAATCACACGACCACGTGGTTGACTATGGTTGAAATTAATATTCCCCAGTCTTTAAACCAAGCCTTGGTTGCACATGCATGTATATATATATGCATGTTCTTAAAACCCTAATCTCAGCTGCCCATGCATGTGTTATTGGTATTACTGCATTTGCTCCATAACAAGATATTTCATTAATTTTTTGGGAAGAATGCTGTTTTTAAATTTAAATGAAAAGCTAAGGTATTGTGAGCAATACAATATAAAATTATATCGATATTGATCGATTTTTTTTCCAGATATGCTGACTTAACATGTTCCCTAAAAAATGGTCATATGTTTTATATGGCATTGCAATGAATGGTCGCCAACTGCATTTGCTCCATATCAAGATATTTCATTAATTTTATGGGAAGAATGCTGTTTTTAAATTTAAATGAAAAGCTAAGGTATTGTGAGCAATACAATATAAAATTATATCGATATTGATCGATTTTTTCCAGATAAAATGCACGAAAGGTTAAATATTGAATCGTTGGCAATAGAAGCAGATGTTAGAGATGAAGTTAGACATTTGGCTCCTCCATATATAATCAGTCTTTATTGGGCCGCTCACTCATCATTTTCTACTGGGTTCGGAGATGTGCATGCTTTCACTATTGCAGAAAAGGTAATTCTCTAAAATCCATCATAATAATATATATATATTGGGCTAAATCGAATCCGGTATAGACTTCGTTTTGTTATTGGTTATATAACTATAGGATATATCAATTTGACTAAAGCAAATCCAATCGAAACTTTTTTTCGGTTATTGGTTATATACCTAGAGGATATATATGCCTGCCTATATTGGGCCAGAGCAAATCTAGTATAGGCTTTGTTTGGTTATTGGTTATATAGCTATAGGACAAATGCGTAATGGTAATAAGAGTGAAGTTTGTGTGTTCCTTGTTTTGGCAAAAGTATTAAATTGGAATTGTACCCTATTGTTTCCGAAAATTCATTTTTTTGTTGTTAATAGTTTAGTGTTGTGAAGTGTTTTCTTGGAAGGCCATTCTGAATAGCCCATCCCAAGAGAGGCACTGGCCAAATTTGAAACAGAGAATAGTAGTTGTAGGTGCATCTAAAAGGCATGAAAGTCCGATGCCCTTTACCATGGGTTGGTTCACTTCTATTTGGGATGTTTTTCGTTTGGAGTGCAGTTGCTGGTATTACCGATACATCTTATAATAGCTTTTAGGCTATTAAGGGGCCGTTCGTTGGTTTCTTTTAGGCACTACTCGGCTTTGCTCAGTAAAAAAGCTCAAAAAAAAAATATATATATGTATATATATCTAACTTCAGTATTGGTATGTATAGTGCATTTTTTTCGCAGCTGTTTTCTGTAATTGCAATGTTAAATGGAGTTGGTTTTCTATATGGAATGGCTGTCTCTGGTATTACATCTATGCTACTAAATGCTGATGCTCGCCGCGCCTCTTTTGTTCACTACTATGAAGCCTTCAACAGTGAATTTGGTAATCACATGCTTTTTCTATGGCAATGACATTTTGTAAACTAGATTCATTAATAGCAAGTCAATCGTTTCAATGACTTTTTTCCATCACATTAAAATATCATATTGTCAAGTATGGGAAATGATTCAACTAGGTAATTATAAATCTGCTGTGCACAAGTGACAAAATATGTTTCATGAAATTCTAACAAATTCTGATTCTACTGAACTGTACTAAACTTGTAGATTTTCAAAAAGTGAAAAAATTGGTGCAAATATGTTTGGGGAAGAATGGGCAGTCTCCATAATGAGATCCGTTAGTAGTACCAAGTAATTATGAAAAAATTACATTGTTTCCATTCTGTAGTCTGATATACAGTATACATTACTGCAGGATTGTATGCATGTGAGTGATCCTGTCAAGGATGTTTGTAGAAGATATTGTGATTACATCTGGCAACGCTTCAAGGGATTGATGGTTCATGAAATGGGAACATTAGAAATTCTTCCAGACTGTCTTCTGGGAACTTTTGAAGAATATACATTCAAACCGTTGCTTGGTCAGGTAAGTGGAACTATGGGAACTTTGCTTATTGTCTAGATGTGTGACCTCTAGATCTGATATCACATATAAAATATGTATGAAGGAAAATAAAATGATGGAGAGAAATATAAGCATTTACTAGATCTACCATAGGTATAGTTCGCTAAAAGGTAATGTCACACTTTTTTTTTCCCATTTTTTTTTCTGTTTATTTATGTCCATACAATTGATGGACACAGTGGGAATATTTTACTTTACTGTAACAGCCGTTTCTAATCAATCTTTTTTTATTCCCATAGGTGAATAGATCATGCATGTGTATTGTGTGATATGTTATAAAACAAGCATGATACACTCTTTTTTATGATTTTTAGGGATATTCAGTAGTACATATATGTGCTATGCACGGTACTGCTATGACTTCAGGATTCGAACCTGTATCAAGGCATTCAGAGATACATAGCTCAAAGCATTATTTCCAACATTTTACAGATTAAGCTGACCAGCCACCAAATTTGCACTCACACAGACCGCATAGACTTATTACGTCATCATTACAATCCTATCGGTCGAGTTAGCAACTTTTTGTACTCACACACACCGCATGAACTTATTACATCATCACTGCAATCCTATCCTATCATATATCTGAAGAACAGTGGCTTAGGTGGTAAAAGTTATTAATTGATTCTTTGACTGCGATGTGGAACACAAAGCTCACTGCTGGAGCTTGTCTAGAAGATTTCATTTGTGATTTATTAAATAACAGTGATTTTTTTTGATGGATTTTGACAGAAAATGGAACAATGAGACTTGTGAACTACCATTAAAAAATATGGAAAAAATAATCTTTATATATGCAGATCTTTTGATAGATTTTTGATTTCTAGACTTCTGCTTCAGAGCGAAAGTCTTAATTAGACATAACCAAGGATGGACAACAACGAGCAAATATAAACATGGAGATACCAAAAAATATCTACCATATTTCACTTATTATAAGACGTTACTTTTTTTTCCAAATTTTTCCCTTCCAAGTCTTATATTTTGGTTAAATTTTGAAAATAACGCAACATGTATTTAATTTTTTGTCAAGCTAAATTTGACAAGTTGGGTGTTTTTGGAATTTTGAAAATGATGCAATCCACGCTACCCTTTATATTAACGGAGAAAGGAAAATTCAAAATTTCACAATTAAGGAATCGAAGAATATATTTTGGTATTTATTCGATCAGAAAAAATTTAAAATTTCTTATTGCAATATTGTTTTGTAATGTTGAGAAATCACTACCACAACTATGTTCACAACATGATGTCTGGAGTCGTTGTGTGTTTAATCTTCATCCAAGAATAATTGAGTGATTTGCCATTTGCACTACTTGGGGGACAATATTTTTCCTGATATACATAAGATAAACCACATGGTATTAGTTAGCATTGCAATAAAAATGCAAAATGAGTATTTCGATAAATAAACAATTATAACAACAATAAATAATGATATTAAATCAGAATAAAATTGGAAAAGTGATGTTTTGGTAAGCGCTCGAAACAAAGTTCACACCTGGACAGAAACGATGCTACGGTCCATGTGTTTCAGTTTATATTCAGCATATGTCAAGACACAGCATTTTGGCAAACTTTAGTGCTAATGGACCTGTTATCTTTGTGTCAATTACTCTGATATGTCATATCTTTGTACAAAGTGACAAAATTGATCATGAGTGATCATAATTGTCATGAGATCATATCGCTGAGTCGCATTTGTAATATAACATTATTGAACTAGTTATACACTAGTAAGACATGGTACTGACATGTTGTTATTCGATAAAAAACCCAAACAAGTAAACCTGTCAGAATATATCTGCGATATAAAATCATCTTGTTCTGAGATCAATTTTATCTTGTTCAATGTTCAGGCACTTTTTTTGAAGCATACTGAAGGTTCTTTGTGCAGAAATCTTGCTAGAGCATCAAAGCACAAAATTTATCTCAAAAATCAGTATGTTCAACGTGCAGGAGAAATTGCTGATGCAATGTGTTATGTACATCGCGGCTTGCTTCAAGTATGTGAATCGTTTTATACCTTTGTAAAATTGAAAATATTATCATTTTTCTCAAGATGTCTGAGTAACTGAAATTCTGTCACTAATTGCTATAAAGTGATATTAAATACCTTTTTTATATAAAGACCTAATCGTCAAGCTAAATTTGAAATATTTTATTCAATGTTCATGTTTGAGCTTGAGATAATAGTAATTTTTGAAGCATTTATCACTTCAACATACTTGATTTTTCAATTCTCCATTTATTTTTGACTTCAATTTGATAAAATTTAGGTATTTGATGAGAAAGAAGAAAATGTCATTGCGACCATATCTGAAGGAGAATGTTTTGGAGAGGCTTTCTTACTGTTTGATCTACCACGTTTGAATACCATTCGTTGTTTGACAGACTGTGAGTTGCTATGGTTGGATAAACATGCTTTTTCAGAAGTTATTGTTGAGTATCCTGAAGGTAAGGTCATAAGTTTGTATTGAGTGAGTATTTGTCATATAATTGTGAAACATTATAAATTTTTAAAACTATGCTTACTACTAGGACTCGAAACATGTTAATGAGTCTACCTGGTGGATGTGAAACATGGAAAATCTTTTTACTGAAATGTATAATTTCAAACTTGATTTTTTGTTTCATTCAAAGTTATGAATTAATGAAAAAATATGGGTTTGACTAATCTTTGCTGATTGCTAAAATAAAATGCTTTGTATTATTATTTTTATAAAATTCCATGGATGTGAGGGCTTAGTTGGAATTATTTTTGGCATCACAGGTGAATTCTTAGGTAGAGTATATCATGGTAAGTGCGCTCAAGCAGACCATTTCAACAATTCCAAGACTTTTTTTATTTTTCGTTATTGAAATTCACACTGAGCAAAACCCAAAGGAACCAACTAATGGTCACCTATTAGCAAAGAGATACTTACTACAAGCTGTGGCACAAGCAACTGCACTCCAAGCTGAAAACATTCCAAGCAGAACTGAACCGCTAATGGCAAAGTGCAGTGAGTGGCATCTGCCGTGGACACTGGTAAAACCATCTAACACTAGTCTAAGTGGCTTCTTAAATAGAGATTCAAATTACAGAGCTAAGACATTCATGATACCTGACTGTAAGATTTCTTATTATTATCTCTCAATATTTTTATGAATTAATAAAAGGTGATTAAAAGTTTTTAAATTATTTTTTACAATAATTTTCTTTTTAATGTGTTGAACCTAATCCTAAAAAAGAGATTCACAATAATTCACTATGCCGGAATTTATCTGGAACAATTTCCAATGAATGTTACACAAGACATGGAGAAGTAGAGCAGTAAGTCTGCTATAGAGATTCCATGTAAAACAGGGTTATTTATATATTAGCATCCGAATTAATATGATATATGTAAGTAATCGTTCAGTCAATTAAGAATTACGATGCTTGGTTAGCTCAATTGGTGGAAGTGTTGAATTACTTTTAAAAGCCACACATCTCTAATCATCTGGGATCGTACCTTGTGCATAATGATTATATGCGAGAGGATTGCTGGACATCTTGCCGATTACGATAGTCATGTAGGTATTTACAGACGCAGGTCATAAAATTTATTGAACCTCTTTCTCACTACAGCTTCTGATCAGATAAAGAATGTAGTTAGAGAAAGATGTCTTAAATCAAAATGGCCGTTGGATATTCCTTCAATATCAGATTCAACTACATTAGAAAAGTAAGATGTACAGTTTTCCCTCTACGTTTGACAGTATTTTTATCTAGAATGTGGTGTTTTATCTGAGCTTAGACAACATGCCAGTGGTGTTGGCCATTGTGCTGGCACATACATACGGTAATTGTGGATCAGTAGTTCATTCCTATGCTACTATTTGTTTAGGTCTGACGAATATTTGTCATGCTTAATAAAGTTATCACTATTTTTTTTTCTATTCTTAGAATCATGCGGTGCCGTAGAACAGGTTTGGTCGAAGATGCTGAAAGTATGGGATCATCAAGAAGAAATTCTTACCAGTTTGACAAGTCCGCTTCGGATGATGTTTCTGGAGCCATTCGAATGACTGAAGTTGCTACCACAGATTATGAAGGGATTGGCCTATCTTGCGTTAATGTGATAGGGGGCCCAAAGGCTCTTACTGAAGGTGATTGAATGTGAAGGAAATAAGACATCTTGGAACAGGATCGTGATAATTTTAGTACTGTTTACTAAAGAAATTTCTGGACATCCCCCACATGGCTTGGCCACATGATGAAAAAATTGTCCTAACTTTTTTAGATTTCGGTTAGCTGTATAAAATTTAAAACGTAACGTCGGTAAAATACATCGATTTAAGTAAGTTATTTATATAATTTATAACTCTTTTGTTTTATTTTGTCAAAATTTTCTAACTTGCGTTTAGAATTTTTTCTTAAAATCATCATAATTGAAATGCTAAATCAGTGAAAAATGACAAAGGTGTGGAGACTTGAAATACTTTCAAATGATGCTTTAATTATTGCTCTCGGTATTTTAGAAAACTATTTACATTCACTCTTGCATGTGCAAATTCTATGACTTTTGCAAAAAATTGTCTGTCTATTAATTTTGACTAACGCGATGTAACATATATAATGGATCTACTTAAAAATATTTCAGGTTGTTTTTTCACTTGTAAATGAAGAAAAAACACATTTCTGAGACTTTTTCCGGTCGTTAACATAATAATAGTGAATATGGTGGCAGTCCTGAAACACTTCTGAGCTTATTTGAAAGTGGCCAGTCCTAACTTTTTTTTGAAATGACCTAATATCTTCTGTTTCATAGGTGGCGAACATTCCATTCGGATTGAAGAAGATGGTTCACATGAGGTGACATTTTTTAATAATAATTAGCTAGTACAAATATTATTCTCAAAAATGCAAGCGGGTGAATTGATACAGGCAGAGGGATTCTAAATTTCTATGATAAATGATAGGTGGGCTTAAGTTTTTTAGGTGAATGTACAAAATCATGTTTCATTGATTGTGATGTGCCAAAGTGACAAAACAGGCTTTTACATAATATATAAGTATACTTTTCTTTCGATAACGTAAAAAATTTTTCCTAGCCATCAATGACTTTGTTCCAACGCATCGAGAAAGCCACCATATTTTATCCAAATGGAAAATATTATAAATTGTGGGAGAAATATCTTGTAACTCTCTCACTTGTTGCATTCTTGTTTCAATCGACTATGTTTTCTATGCATTCAATGATTAAGAAAGGTATGTATGATTATATAATGTTGAAAAGATAAATATGTTGGTTTTTGTGTTCTTTTTACCTATTTAAGTTGGCTCAGAGCAAGTCCGTGAGCAGCACCTAAGAAAAAAACGGTTATTAGTATGGTGCGGTACAAGAAGTGTTATCTGCATTGTGCGATGATAGAACCATGTGCCAGTTCACTCTTTAGTTGCCTTTTAGTTACGACATGTAGGAAATATGTTGGGTCAATTCTGAAGCCTACACCTACACGGCAATAATGCTTTGTCAAAAAAACTGAAAATGTTAAATTTATTTGGGTTATTTTTAATGATTTAGATAAATTCATTTGAAAT
Source organism: Styela plicata (assembly GCA_963675895.2). Lineage (NCBI taxonomy): Eukaryota > Metazoa > Chordata > Ascidiacea > Stolidobranchia > Styelidae > Styela > Styela plicata. The sequence goes on along the minus strand of OZ023151.1, from coordinate 9,382,047 downwards.
TCCCCAAATTTTTCTTTGTGACCTTTCTGTGTTTCCTTTGTTTAAGTGAATCAAAGTGTTTGAGAATAGTTCCTCAAGGGGACTAAATCATGACTGCTGATATGCTTGGATCAGCATTGAAAGGTACTTTTCCCTGAGACTAAATCTTACACATAGGACTAAATTCTATGCTAGGACTTGATCCTGAATTCAAATCATTTCAAAATTTGAATGTTCGACATACTACTCGAAACTTGTAGCACAAAGACAATACCCTGTGATTCATGTCACATACAAATTGAATGTCTGTTGATTGTAGTATGTGTCAATTGGCAGTGCGTAAGACAGGTCGAGGATTTCGGTCACAATCAACATGCCGTCACTCAACAAGCGCCCATGCCAGACCTTTGTTGTGACAATGTGTGGTATTTCCATTTGATGTTTATTTTTAGTTTTCGTAAAAGCTTGTATTGGATACATGCTTTCATGAGATGAGCTGTTGAATATCACACATTTTTGAATATTTTCTTTACTTTGAAATTCTGAGAGTGGTCAAAGTGAACGAACGCATGTACAATTAAGTAATTCAACGAGCTGAAGTTTCACGGCAGATGACCATATATAGACAATACAGTTATATTTACTTATAGCAAAGCTAGCTAATTTGTGATTTTTCCACTTTTTATGAACGAGAATTCCAAGATATACTACTTATGAATATGGAATTTTGATCCAAAGTGATGCTTTATGATTTCTGACAAAAGCTGTGATGTGACTTAACTTGAAACTTTCTTTGTCAATCATGGTTCGTATCCATTTTAACGTAATCAAAGAAATTCAGAATTGACCTATGAATATTATGCAATGATTGCACTGCTATGCAATCATTGTGCTTTGTAATATTCATAAAATATCTGAAGAAAATAAACCAGATGGGCCAGACCCAAATGAAACTCCGCTCTTCCTCATATTACAAATTTTGAAACGTGATCAATTCTGTCTTTTCACAGGAAGTCCATGCAGTGGACCATGCCTTGTGGATGTACCGACATTGGATATCGCTATTGATATGGAAGAAGATGCTGCCATGAAGGGAAGCTTGCAATCTTGTAGTAGCCACACTAATTATAATGATACTATTGAATGTCTTATTGATACTGGTTGTATGCTATCGGAGAGAATATATGGCAATCTGACCTCGGGATATACGTGAGTAGGGTTATAGAGCTTCTCAGTTTGTCCTTTCAATCAGAGACACTCAGATGTGATAGACTGGCAGAATAGTGAATCTAATTGCTAAACCAGTGATGTGCAAACGATATTTTATATTACCAACGTTTCGAATGTCTATACAGACATTCTTCATCGGGGCAATGGAATAGTTAAGTCATCGACAATACTATATACTGTAAAGGGGGACGTTTCTAAAATAAGCTAGTAAATAAAAGATAAAATACTCTAAATTCTGAGTAAAAAAAGACATAAAAGGCTAAAGATAAATGTCCAACCCCATCTGCGTTGAAAGATAGTCTGATAAGCTGCCGGAAACATGCAAGTCTTCTTATCATTCATTGTCTGTGATATGATTCAAAAATAGTCTTTTCTTGTAATGATCTTCTTGCTAATATAGTAGCTTTTCTCCAATCTATTCTGTGGTCATTGCAGTATGCATGCTTGGGTAATGCAGACTTTTCATAATCACATTTTCCTACATCTCGCGGGTGTTCTTGACATCTTGTGGCAAAACTTCTGTTTGTTTCTCCTATGTATACCCTCTTTGCAGTCTTTACATGGGATACAATAAACTACTCCCTTCCTTTTTTTGGGTCAACTTTGTCCTTCACTTTAGATAGTGTATCTCCTAACTTATTAGTGGGCCTGTATGCAATCTGATGTCTGCTTCCTCAAGTATCCTTCTTACTTTTTCCCTGAATCCTTTGACATAGGGAATGATAGCAAAAACGTTGCTAGTTGGTTTTCCCTTTTTCATCTGTTCTGTCTTGACGTAATGCTTAGGGTAACCGTTGGCTCTCAAGGTTTTTTCAATTGAATTTATCTCTTTTCTTTGATCCCTTTCATCTGAAACTAACATTTTGGCGCAATTGATGAGGCATTTGACAACTGATCTCTTGTGGCTGTTGGGGTGGTTAGATTGGAGATTCAAGTACCGATTAGTGTGAGTAGGTTTCCGGTAAATTGAAGTTTTAAATGATCCATCTTTCCTCCTAGTAACATTGATATCTAAAAATGCAATAGAACTATTCTCCTCTTTTTCCATGGTGAATTTAATGCTCTTTTCTATTTTGTTGATGTGCTGGAAAAATTCTTGTAAAATGGCCGAATTCATTATGCAAAAGGTATCGTCGACGAAGCGTTTCCAGTAGCGAGGTGGGTTGGCGAATGTAGTAAGGGCTCTTTCTTCCACATCTTCCATGACTAAATTTGCTACTACTACTGATACTGGTGATCCCATGGCTGTTCTGTAAATTTGCTGATAATTTTCCCCCTGAAGATAAAATTTGTTGCGGTCAAACATATCGTTAATCCTTCACATATCTGTTCTACAGTGAGGGAGATTTGTTTCTTCAAGGTGTTGTCAAGTTCTAACCTTTTCCTGGCAACAGCAATGGCTAGATTTGCTTTCGTAAATAATGAAACTACATCAAATGATACGAGCATTTCATCGTCTTGAATGGACATTTCCTGGATGTCCTGTGCAAATTCTTTTGAATTGCGAACATGCCTTTCTGTGTTACCGACTAATGGAGATAAAATGCGCGAAATAAATTTAGCTAATTCATATGTGGGTGATCTGCAAAACGAAACAATAGGCCTAAATGGGGTTTTCTCTTTGTGGATTTTGGGCAAACCATAAAGAGCGGGAGGCGTTGCATCCGTGTTTTTAAGGTAATGGGCAGTCGAATTTCCAATTTTTTTTTCCTTTTCAAGTTTCCAAATGAATTGAGCCACTTTTCTTTCTGTTGCTGCTGTGGGATTCCGTTCTAATTTTCTGTATGTTGTTTTGTCACTGAGAATGTCTTACATCTTACCATCATATTTCTGTATGTCTAAAACTACTGTGCAGTTTCCTTTGTCAGCCTTCAAAATGGTAATCTCTTTGTTTTCTTTCAGTTTCTTTAGAGCAAGTCTTTGTTTTTTTTTTTAAATTCGGTGTAAGTCGAGGTTGATTCCGAAATGTCAAAGCCAGTTTGTTACGTGCCAAATTGGCGTTTTCCTTTGGTTGTCTTGCTAAAGCTGTCTCAGCTTCCGATAAAATTTTCTTGAAAGGTGGTTGTCGTTGTACTACCGAGAAATTCAAGCCGAGTTCTAACATTTTCTTTTGTACTGGCGTTGAAGTTGCATGTGATAAATTTCTAATCCATCGAGATTTGTCAATACTTCTAACAGACCCTTCTTTTTTCCTGATAATGCTGAGCTATTCTTCATGAATTTCATTTGTTTTCCGTCTCTCATCTTTCACTTTTGTCTGCATATATACGGCAATAGAATTCATAATTTCTGTAGGCAACGACTTTTCTAATTGATCCTTGATGCTCACTTTCTTCTTTTCTAATCTTCTTATGATATTGTGCCATTCCCGGATGCGTACTTGTAGGAATTGAAATCCGAACTTCCTGGCTATTTCTCTTTCCTTTGTGGAGTTAACTGGTGATCTGATGTTAAGGCTAACTGGCAAAATCCGTTCACGTACACACGTGTGATCAAAACTTAAATGGCATTGATGCTTTGCTATTCCACCTTGAACAAATGAACCTCTCTCACTGTTGAACAAATATGTGAAGGATTAACGATATGTTTGACCGCAACAAATTTTATCTTCAGGGGGGATCATTATCAGCAAATTTATGGAACAGCCATGGGATCACCAGTATCAGTAGTAGTAGCAAATTTAGTCATGGAAGATGTGGAAGAAAGAGCCCTTACTACATTCGCCAACCCACCTCGCTACTGGAAACGCTTCGTCGACGATACCTTTTGCATGATGAAGTCGGCCATTTTACAAGAATTTTTCCAGCACATCAACAAAATAGAAAAGAGCATTAAATTCACCATGGAAAAGAGGAGTTTTATTGCATTTTTAGATATCAACGTTACTAGGAGGAAAGACGGATCATTTAAAATTTCAATTTATGGGAAACATACTCACAATAATCGGTACATGTATTTCCAATCTAACCCCCCCAACAGCCACAAGAGATCAGTTGTCAACAGCCTCATCAATCGCGCCAAAATGTTAGTTTCAGATGAAATGGATCAAAGAAAAGAGGATAAATTCAGTTAAAAAGACCTTTGAGAGCCAACGGTTACCTTAAGCACTTTCTACGCGATTACGTCAACACAGAACAGATGAAAGAGCAAAACCAACTATCAACAATTTTGCTACCATTCCTTATGTCAAAGGATTCAGGGAAAAAGTAAGAAGGATACTTGAGGAAGCAGACATCAGAGTGTCATACAAGCCCACTAATAAGTTAGGAGATACACTATCTAAAGTGAAGGACAAAGTTGACCCAAAGAAAAGGAAGGGAGTAGTTTATTGTATCCCATGTAAAGACTGCAAAGAGGTATACATAGGAGAAAGAGAAGTTTTGCCACAAGATGTCAAGAACACCAGAGAGATGTAGGAAAATGTGATTATGAAAAGTCTGCATTATCCAATCATGCATACTGCAATGACGACAGAATAGACTGGGAAGAAGCTACTATATTAGAGAGAGAAGATCATTACAAGAAAGGACTATTTTTAGAATCATATTACAAACAATGAATGATAAGAAGACCTGCGTGTTTCCGGCAGCTTATCAGACTATCTTTCAACGCAGATGGGGTTAGACATTTATCTTTAGCCCTTTATGTCTCTTTAGAGTATTCTATCTTCTTTTTACAAGCTTATTTTAGAATGTCTCACTTTACAGTAGTATTGTCGATGACTTAGCCATTCCATTGCCCTGATGAAGAACGTCTGTATAGACATTCGAAACGTTGGCAAAATATTCAAAATATCGTTTGCACATCACCGGTTGAGCAATTAGATTCACTATGGCAATCACTCAATCTTTAGACTGGCAGAATGTCAGCTTTTGTGTTACTTAACAGTGGGAATTAACACGCAAATCCACAGCCCCGATCTTTGGATGGCAAAAACACTCTTGATCAGGAAGTTCAATTTTATTTTTAAATTTTAAACACGCCTATCTAATGAGATTTTTTGGTCATAAATTTTGGTCCATATTCTACCAGATATTAGGACTTTTTCGAGTTGTGACGATTCATCTTAGACAATTTTAAAATGAACTTTGGATGTAACTATCGTCTTGGTACAAAAGTTTCTACATCATTAACATATTTGTTGAATTATGGCCATCCCAATCAGCATATTTTTTTTTGTCAAGCATGACACAGGAGAGCCCACCACTTCGATGCGATCCATGGGTGGCATAGCTCAACTAAAACATATGTGAACAAAATCTGACCACAGCAGCATAATCATAGATCAAGAAGAACACTACAATTTGTGCTAGGGTTTTACTTGGATTTTTTTGGCACCTATTACTATAAAAATTTGTGAGCAATTTACTTACTGATTGCTTTTTATCGAACAATTCATGGGAATATTACCACTAAATGTCATAGAATCAATGTGTTTAGATTATTTTATCAAATTGTGCTAAAGGTCATAGCATACGAACAAAAAACTTACTGCTATTTCCTGGCACACTATAGTGACCGAGAAAATATATTTTGTCCAGCTTTGTAATAAGTAAACGTAGAGGGGGGCGAAACAGGCTGACCTCTCCAATAATATCCATCATAGGCTAGTTTGAAAGAACTTTGGTCAAATAACTTAAAATAGTTATTTTTTTAGCATTTAACAAATTTTGGGAATTGCTGTGCTAAAATGCTGGAAATGTCCCAAAATTCCAAAAAGTGAGCTAAATTTATTTTTATCAAAAAGTTGAGGCATGTAATATATCAGATCATTAGGTGTTTAACTGCATAATCAATTTTGACAACATAATATTCATCGTTCACTATTTATTTAGTCATTCAGCATTGATTTTTGGCCAAATTGTAAAAAAAAAATGTTGGTAAAGGCAGGAAATTTCTGTAAAAAAATTTTTTTGCAAAAAATATGATTTTGAAATATTTGAGAAATGTACTCTCAAACTAGACCATCATGGCTTTAATCTGAGATATGGCCTTGAAATACCCCCATTTATTTATTATAGTGTTTCTCTTTATTATGATACAAAAACCCATATGTACCGGTAGGTACCTAATTTTTATTTTGATTTAAGAATCGATATACCCCCAACATGGGATGTTACCATCATGGGATACAATGTTGAGACACTTAATGGCTGGATTCATATTTTCATCTCATATATAATCATTGACCTATCGTTATATCTCCATATCTTTGTGATGATGAGGACTGTTATACAAACATCCACAGGTAGCTAAACATGTTTTGTTGAAGATAAAGGTTCATAAATTTAATATACCGTATTTCGCGGCGGATAAGTCGCTACTTTTTTCCAAAAGTTTTCTTTCTGAGACTTTCACATTGCTGCGACCAATTTATTGTTTTTTCCCGATCCACAGCGAATTGTGGAGTCTTTCATATTAGGTATATAAAAGTTATATATAGATGACGCGGCCAGCGCATGTACTTTCAAGATATGTCAAATTGTAGAGAGATTTGAATCAAATTGATAATAGACTGCACCCTAATTTACCGTGTATGCTCGATCTTTTTGCTTGCAGACATTAGTGAATTTTCATTGGTACATACATCGTCATACGTGCAATTTAATTTGATGACGATCCGATCATGTGTGATCATCAATCGGAACGGCCAGTATTATATCATAGCAAGTTCGAGAATTACTTTGACGTTTTGACAATGACGCAATCGACGCCAGCCTCTAAATTAACGAAACAAGGAATTTAAACTTAGCAAGTTGACCAGAATTACTTTGACGTTTTGACGATGAGGCAATCGACGCCAGCCTTTAAATTAACGAAACAAGGAAAAATCTACAATTGTGACATCGAAATATATATATTTTGGTATTTAAAAGCCTGATTCATAAAAAATAATAAATTATTTTATCGCCAATAATATATTGTTTTAAATACCCTCTAAGGAATTTAAACTCGGAAGGTTCGGCGCGAATTACCTTGACGTTTTGACAATGACGCAATCGACGGCACGCTTTAATCAACAAAATCAATCAATCAAGAAAGTTCCACAATTGTACATTTTCACACTGTTTCTGTGATAATGTTTTGTACTATTGTAGAAACTGCTCCCGTTACTTATGTTTTGTTTATGTTCACGACATGACGTCTCGGTAGGCAATGTATTAAAATGCAAAATGTGTATCTCGATAAACAATAATTACAACAACAAGAAATGGCGTCTTCGGTGTCTGAGGAAAACAGATCATACAAAGGTGATTGATTGGTTTATAACGATCGGCACTTCAATTTTGTCTGAAAGGGAGTAAAATATACCAGCTTTCTTAAAACCATTCACTAGGCATTCTGGGCTCACTTGTTCCCATGCTTCAACAATCCACCGCGACACTTTGAAGGGAGAAAAACGATGTTTTACGGGACATCGGCCGAAACGACATTGCACACCTGGCCGAACGACATTGCACACCTGACCTAACGACATTGCACACCTGCACACCTGGCCGAAACGACATTGCGCACCTGGACAAAAACAATACTGCGTTTCATGCGTCTGAGTTAATGAATTACTGTACTTATTACTTTAGCGTTTGATAAGCGTTTTTGAGGAGTGGTTCACCGACGCTTTGCAACTATTACGGCGCTGTGTCATGTCTGTGTGCAAAATAGCAAAATTTTAGAAAAATGACCCTTTGCGACCATTACCACGGAGGTGCTTATACGCCTGCAAAATACGGTAAGTTTCTTGTTGCATCAAATCTATGGAATGTGCTTTCCTGATTCTGGGGAACCAACTCATTCCACCATTTACCTGTGCAAAACAAAATATTCTCTTTTTTAAATCTTGTTAAAAATTACTTTACAAAGCCACATTTTACATAAATTGAGAGTAGACATAGACATATGTAAACATAGAGTCCTATATATAGGTAAGCTATGCTGTACAGTCACATCCTGACTATCTGTTTGAATTTTTTTTTAGCTGGCTACTGCATGACAGTTGCTTACGAAATGGCTTACCGGCACCACTTTTTGTGTATTTATATAGCAGACTTTAAAACTGCAGTATCATACTCCACATAATATATTATTTACAGAACACTATATAATTTCTATATGTGTACACAATTTTCCATAACATGACTCTACACATTCGTACAGAGAACTGCATATTGTCTACATAACACAACTTTTACCTATTTTCTTACAGAATGCTTTACACAATAATTACATGATATCTGCATAAGTTGAATATATTTTTACTGCCTGTCTGTTCGCTGTTTCATTTTTAATTAAATGCAATCTGTTTTTTCCTACACTACAACATCAGTAAGACTGACCCAGCCTTTGTCGACTATACAAACTTCAAACCTTGGAAATTAACTGATAAGGAATTTAACTTCATATTTTTCACATCTTACTTTCTTCCACAAAGAGTGTTTTCCACAGATCTTAAGTGAATTTGATGTTTATGAGAGGTTTTTCTCGTTGGGTTTTTGTTTGCAGGGCGTATGTTGCTATACCATCCTTCAGCTAAGTTCTTATTTGTAGTTTCATTCAAATTATGTGTAATAATTTCCTTATCTCAGCTCTTTGCACCCATAGAATGGTAACATAATTTCTGAAAGTATATTGCTCACATCATCTTATTTATTCTTGCATTTTTTTATCTTTGTAATCAGATATTGAACTATAGTCTTATTTGGTTTGAATATCCAGCCGAATTGTGATATTTATTATTTGAGGGGGATGATTTAAAAGTTTGCTCACTTGATTTTTGTTTTTAATATTATTTGCTTCATCATTGTCCATTTGCTGTGCAATGAGATCTTTAGTAATCAGTTCAACTTCATCATGTTCCTTAAGAATATCATTCTGAGCAGATTGCAGGTTCTGACTTCAACAAATGTCCTTCAACAACACCTGTTATCAGAAAGATTGTCGTCATGTTCCAATAGTCACTTATGCCACAAAAAAAAATTGAGCTGTATTTTTTCTGACTTTTTTGGTTGATATAATGTTCTGCACTCATTTTCCTGATGGTATTTGTTGAACTTTTTATAATTTTTTCTATTTTTTATTATTTGAAGTAATCTTTTTCCATTTCTTTCATACACAGGCGATATCACCAGTTTTCGTGGAATTGGAAAGTACTACTTGACTATGAAAAATTTTGGTGTTGACTTGTTTTACGTCTTTCCGTTTGAAATTTTATCTCCGATTCTATCATTGTTTCAATTGAAAAGTAGGGCTGGAAAACATGTTTGGTGGTTGGTCTTGAGAAATAACAGAGCTTTGGCTATATTTCGTCACTTACCGAGGATTTTTGGAAAATGGAAAAGGAGTCTGACTGCGAATATTGTTCGAATCAAGTTGACCTATGTTATCATCATTTGTTATTGCATTGTACATGTGTTAGCAGTATGGCTTCCCTGGTCCAGATGTAGTTATTCGAATCCTGTCTGGGTGTAAGTGTTTTGAATTGATATTAAATTGATCAGTAATGAGGTGATACTTGAATTGTTATTTTTTTTAAAAATTGAATTAAACTGTCATTTAAGAATTCTGAACTCAAATATACGCACCCTGTATTCATTGGGTACTGAAAACGCAGAAGTCTCAAAAAGATATTTTTATTGTCTAGCAAAATCTATGTTATGAATTCATATCATTTGCCTCAGGTGTAAGAGTAGCACAGCAGCTGACATTCTGCCAGTCTAAAGTTACCAGAACATTAGGCAATGTTTCATTAATTATTTACCAAGGAGATTGAAATGTCTATTTTTTGCTGATTTACTCTCATCCAAAAACTTCTCATCCAATCTTTTTTTTTTTTATAATTTTATAGTAAGGATGCTACAGATGCTGTGTACCCTGAATACAGTTATGCATGTATAAAGATTATGGATTATGCCCATCTGATGTACATTTGTAGCATGGTCATTACTAGTACTGGGTATGTTCCTTTTTGTTTTTAATTTCTGTAGTTGGACCTTTGTGCCATTTTTTTCAATACTTCGTGAAAATTCGATTTTTAAATCGCATTTAATATCTTTGTAAAATTGAACTTTCGTATACTTGTCTTATACTTGCTTTTCTATACTTATTCAGAGCGACCTTCAATAAAAAAGTGCTCACAGTATAAGGGGTTAATAATGACAAACTTGATTAGTTGAAACAAAATTCGAAATTGAGTATAATACGTAGAATAACTGCTTGTGAAACTAATAATATTTTTGCCATTGTAAAAGTACTGGAAGTATATTGTACCTATATGATACTGTATAATAATATTATGATGAGGTATCATGAAAAATAATTTATTTTGAGGATTCTCTAATCAGAATATCCATTAGTGAGTACCCCAATGTGTGTTTGTGCAAATTTTTTCTGACTCATTTGTGGTTGCTTACGTTGCATTACTATAGACATAAAGTAAGAGCAGATGAGTTGAATTGTGAATTGTAAAACCAAAATAAGATGAGGTATTCAATTATATTTTTGCAACATTCATATTTCAGTTACGGTGAATATCCGGCGACTGTTGCTGATTTGATGATTGTTTGCATGTTAGCTATGACATTGGGAACGATCATGTGTGGTTGGATTATTGCAGTTATTTCCTCAATGACAGCGAGTACAGCTACAGCTGTCACCACTTATACAAACAATTTATTGATCATGAAAAGATATCTCCTCAAACATTCTGTGAGTTTGCGAGATATTTTGAGCATGAATTTTTAGGGTCTTATATCTTTAATTTCACAGGTTGTAAAATTGTATGTTTGTGTTTCAATTTCAAACTTGAAAATTTTTTCGTCGAACACAGAAAATGTAAGACTGTAGTTTTGCTAAGTGAAAGTTATATAGTATCTCCTCAAACGCATTCCATCTTCAATATGAGAGGAGATATTTTGAAATCCTATTATGTTATGTAACTTATCCGTTACTTTGTCTTTCGATGATCATTCCTGGGTGTCCAAGTACAAGAGTAGCATACATTCTGAGGTCTCGTTTTTTTCCCACTTATTTTCCGAGATAATTGTGCATACAGAGATATTCATATTAGAAGTATGAAAATTAATGTTTTCGACCAGGTCCCACTAGAGATGACTAATCGTGCCGTCGATTGTCGCTATGTTTTGTATTCTCGATATTTGGGAGATGCGACACCTGGTGAGGGAAGAAGTAAAGCCATTGACGCCAAGTTACCGTTAAATCTCCATCAAATGTTAGTTTATGAGAGCTTCAAAACTTTCATCCAACATATTCCACTTTTTGATGGACTGCATCCAGCAACAATAACCAAATTATGCAACAACATTGATGCTTATCAATATTCAGAAGGCAGTGTGGTAATCTATGAGGTGAGTTTTTACATTAAAAAATTGATGCAGTCTTATTAAAATTTCTGTATAGTCACTATTTTATTTCATATTTTTCCCATTGCTCAGCTTCAGCAACGTGACTTTGCTCTATATTGACATTCAAGTTTAAATTTAGAAATTTAGATAAATTTTAATTATAAAACAAAAGATTACCGTAAATTTGTTCAAATTATCTGAGGTTTAGAGTCAGTTGGTTGAGTGTTAGGGTTACACTAAGGATGTGACAAGATTCGGATATGAATTCCAACCCCTTATTTTCTGGATCCATATTCTGACCTAAATTCTTTTTTCGAGAGAGCATTGTCCCAACCGACTGATTCCCTGATACACAAACAGCACCTATACGAAGAAAAATAGGGAGAAAATCAAAGAAATCGATAGATGCCATTTTTATTCTGTGATGGAGTAAGACCAAGAATATGGCTGATAACCTCTCATGTAGTTACCAATGCCTAGTTGGGGCAGAATTTTACCAAATAAGATTTTTCCTGTGCGGAGCTGCAAGGTGGGTGCATATACCTTGCCAATGATGGACATGGTAGCTGTACAAGATATTGTGCAGATGCTTTTTTAGACTTCAGTCACCCTAAGTTATATTTTAAAACATTTTTTTATGTTACCCCTTTATGTAATTGAATCTCATAATTAGACAGTAATTGTAGGTTTCAAACTATGAATAGTTAATCAGCCTGGAGCAAGTCCACGACCCCTTTATCACAATTTAACAGGCACCGTCAGAACGCTTCGAGAAAGGATTCTAGGTACAAGTCGCAGCTACCATACAAGAATATAGGGCTTTGTTTTTTCTTATTATCTCTTAGCACAAGGAGAAGGGAGGTAGAAGAACCTCCCATTAAAATTCCTGAAATTTTGCAAACGTAATACAATAATTTTTTCAGGGTGATATGTGCGGTGGATTATACATCATTAAACAAGGACATTGTGTCGTAGTGAATGATGATTTAACGGAATCATTTGATGTTTTATATCCTGGAGACTATTTTGGTGAAATTGAGGTAATCTTCATGAATTGATAATTCACTTTCGAAGTAATTTTCTCGAAATATCTTTATGCACCAATGAGGCACACTCCATCTGTAACTCCTGCTTGACAAAATTTTCTCTGTAGACCGAACTTTGGAGTTGGGTACTTCGAATAGGATCCTTTTCTTTTGTTGTTTTTTCACACTCTTTTTTTATTTCATTTTTTCATTCATTTTTTTGGCTATTCCTTTATACCAACCTCCCAAATGCTTGGCATAGTTTGGTCAAGAATTTGTTTGTGCACTGTTTTTTGAGGATTAAAACTTTAAATGAAGATTTGGAAGAAATCAAAATTACCAATTTAGAATAAAGGAAGTTTCACATCTTTCTTCCTGCTAATTAATGAGAAATTTTAGATTTGGCATTAGCTAAGCATGCATTGTTGTAGATTTTTCATGGAAGAGGTTCAGCAAGAACGGTTGTTGCTGATACGAGTGCTGAAGTTCTATTTTTGGAAAAAAATCATATTATTGACGTCATTGCCACATTCCCAGCACTCAACTCTGAGTTTGTACAAATTGCAGATGACACTCAATATCATGATTCAATTGTTCATAACATCCACTTGCGTAGAAATGAAGAGAGGTAGTTTATTTATTTACTAAATTGTTATCTTTTAGATTGTGATTTTTAAATTTTTTAAGCCACTCCTTCTGATGTTAATCATGATTCACGCTTCACCTACACCTCAATATTAAGCATATACTGACAAAACATTCTTTATTTATGTGTTGTTTTGTCAATGAAGGTTGCTGCTATTTTTTGATACCCAAAGCTTTATGCGCATCTTCATAGGGGAGCACAGAGCACATCACCTTCGCGATCTTGTTTGTTTCAACATTTTGTTTCACATTGATCAGAGTAGAAAAACCACTTTCACACAATGACTAGATCATTCGCTCCCTCTTGCAAATTATTTTCTAATCTCATATCTATCATTAGATTTTGTGATGTTTTCATTGAAATTAATTTTAAACATGATTGGATACATACGTCTCATTACTAACTAGCAATCACTGAAATAGCAAAGAGCTACATTCAGTGAAAAACCAGTAATTGCTATGAGAAGATATATTTACTATTTTGGTGAACATTTAGTTTACCTAATTTGTTATATCTATGAAGTGCTTATATTTTAATTCTCACCAGGAGGATTGATATGAGTAAGAGATTTCACATTCGACGTACCAAAGGAGGAATTTTATATTACGGTGACAAGATCTTTGATACTCCTAGTATGAGAAAGGTTACAAGTCAGGATAACACTGATGATGTTGACGTCCATCCATTCTTAAAATCCTTGGCCAAGATATTTCTGATGCCTGTCACATTCGACCCTGGCAGCAAGGCATATTTATATTATGAAACATTCAGAATGGTGGCAGTGGTGATGACTTTGTTCCTTACACCATATCAGGTATACTGATTGAAACTTGATAATTCAAATTTGATACTTTAATTAAATCGCATACCCTATTTACTTGATTGTAAGCCGCATGTGGTACTGTTAAAATTTAATGTAAGCCGCCTTCGAATGTACGGTAAGCCGCATATACTGGTACTGTGCCAGTGCCTGTATGGGTTGATGACTAATGATGCTTACCGATAAAGTTTAGAGTATATCGCCATCGCAAAGAAAAAATGTAAGCCGCCCTTGAATTTAGCCGCAAACATTATGGACAAAAAAACTTTATAAGCCACGGTTTACAATCGAGTAAATACGATACCTAATTAATTTTATTTAATAATTTTCTATGCCTGAAAATTGAGGAAATTATATTTTGTTTGTGTATAAGCCACTAATAGGAATGGCAATTCAGAATACTGTACTATTGAAGAACTGTTCTGGAATAGTAATATCGATTTCCGAATACCTATTCCCAAGTTAAATTCCCAATCACCATCATTCAACATTTAATATCATGACAAAATGTCAAACAGGCTACCGATACTGTGATATCCAAAAATTTTGGGATGGAGTGTCCTTACTCGTCGGTGTATGACATCACACTGATAACCATTGGTGCGATTAATTTGTTACGCACTCTCGAACTCGCGCTTCCACAAAGTTTTTGATCGTTTACCATCTGCATGCTCTCACAGTAGTGAAATAGCAACTGAATCCTCTTTTCTGATTCAAATATACATTTGGGATTCGGATACTTTAAGATCTAATCCACCCGGATTCGATATTCCGAATTAGCCATCCGTAGCCACTAATGAATCATGCCACCTAGGCATACATTGTCTATCTGGCTTATACTCAACAATGAAATAATTTTTCTTCACCAGCCAGCACGGGCTGTACCTCTTTTCTATCTTTCTAAAACCTTCAATCTATACCAATACACTGCTACATATCTAAACTTTCTAATAATCTTCCTTGTTGTTGAATAAAAATTTTGTTTCAATTTGATTAATATTCTTGTTTATGGAAGTTTAAATATTGATCATTTCAAGAGAACAAATGAAAATGCACTTCAATTTTCCCCGAAATACCCAGAAGTCTATTTTGACAAATGCAATAAAGCCATGCCCTGACAAAACATATTTTGGTTATATGTTTTGTTTCTAAACCACTACCGTTGATAATTAATTGCAGGATATCCACTGAATAATGTAATTCAACCTTCTTTCAACAGATGTCATTTATGCCCAACATTCCTGGTATATTGACATTGCATTACATCCTTGATGGATTATGTCTGGTTGATCAGTACATCAAACTTCATACCATGTACCACAACAATCAAAAAGTCTTGGTTTCTCATCCATTGCATACGGCTCGTCATTATCTCAAAACAAGTTTCATGTTCGATCTAATATCGTGGTTCCCATTTGAATTGGCTGTAATGGCTGTGTTACCAAGGCCATGGACTGTACCACAATGGAGATTCATCTGCTTTTTTCGTATACCTCATGTTTTACAACTCCATAAGGTTAGTTCGGTTTCCCAAACCTCTGTCGTCTCAACTCATTTCATACTATAGCTTGTATTGGACAGAATTTCATCACTTGTTTTGATTTTTCACTTTGGTGCACAGGAGGGGGATAAGATTCTAATTTTTATCCTGAAGGAGGAGAAGAAAGCTGAGAATGTGGCTTAATTATATAGTGAACCTTTGGACTTGGTAGACTAACGAGTATTACAATATTTATCGGTCACCTATAAAACCTCAATAGAATTATGCCTCGAATATTAGTTTTATCTGATCAAAATTACTCTTGTATGTCCTTATCCAAATACCCTAAATAATAATTAGTTATTCTGGAATTCCAAATAAGGGTAGTTTCGTTATCCAATTATTCTTAAATTGATTCATTTTGTAGTGAAATCATGATATATGACAAATTTTACGTCTAATTTGACATTAACCATGATTCCACTGCAAAATGGGTAAACTATAATCGAGTATATGCAATTTTGGGTTTATCTCAAAAGTTTACATATTTGAATTTTCGAGTACCTTTTATACTGAACTATCTATCAGTGTCCCATGCTTAACAAAAGATGTTTTGACCAAACTTCTCCGATTGGGCCTGAAACTTGTGTAAGCCCCAGACCTTGTTCAATTCATAATTTTGTTTCAGCTGACAAGTTATTTTAATTACTGGCAAAGTGATGTGAGATGGAAGAGAAGATTGCTGAAACATTGTGTTAGTGTTCTCTACACATTCCTGTTGCATAATCTGGCGGCTTGTATTATGTATATTACCTTTGCACAACCTGAGAGATACCATGTAAGTGATTAATTGAGTACAGTAGTGAATAGTAAAATTATGATAAATGGGTTGCCCAAATTTTCACCACAGACGTGACTTCAGTTTTGCCATTTATATATAATGAAGCAGTCATATTCATCTAAAGCGAGAGAGGTGTATTATTATATTGTACTGTGGCTTAGAGATTGAATAACTACTTCTCTCAGCAAAACAGGTATTTTATTCTGGAGCGAGGGAGATATAGGCTTTAAGAATAATTAACTACTTGAGCAAACCAACTATGAAATTCATCTTTATTAGGAAATAAAATTTCATGTCGTTATTTGGTTTTTTGTGACATTGACATCATCAGGTGCTTAGAAAGAGAGTCTTGCATTCACTAAAACCAATTTAATGACTAATCTCACCCATGCTCAATATACACAGATAAAAGAATACTTCCATTTACCCTTCATAAAAAATAGATAGTTGTGAATAATGTATTTTTGTATTAAGTATTTTTGAATAATTTATATATTACATAAATTTATTATATAGCTTTATTTCAATATTTTTAAATACCATATTTTGTGTTAAATTTTCTGATATTCAGAACAACTTTGCTAACAACCCTGACTACATTACTTTGGATGGTGCAACTGGATCTTTTTTTGCTCCCGCAGCTTCATGGGTAGGAAATGCTATCACTGAAAATGGATTTCCTGCATTGGATCTTGCTAACAGTGATTCACATCGTTATCTACTCAGCTTGTATTATGTTACAGCCACTTTGGTGTCTGTAGGATATGGTGATATTGTTGCCATTTCTCGAGTAGGTGTTATTTGGAGATGTTTGGTTGTAATAGTTTTTAATATATTCTGTTTCTAGTAATATTTCAATTTGACACGAGTGAAATATTCTTTTAATTAGTTTGCTTGATTAATTTCTCGTATATTAATTTAATAGACATAATATTTTGTGTTTTTATATTTGCAAAAGCACAAAAGATGTCTGAATTTTTATGTAAATTTTGTTGTTTTTTTGCGAAGTTCTCTTCTCGGCTCAATTCACTGGTTTTGGATTCAATGAACTTTCTTTGTGTCACAGGGAGCGACTGAGAGAGAAAAAAAGTGATAGATGTTTTCATCATCGTTCAGGGCAGATACCTCTCAGGCACTTTACCACGGTGGATTAGTTCTGTGTGGGATGTTTCCACCTCAAGTGCAGTTGCTGGCGCCACATCTCATAGTAGCTCTACGATTTTGGTCAACGTTAATTGGCTCCTTTTAGGTGTTGCTGGAATCTTAGAGCAAACTTCCATTAAAAAAGCCCCTAACTATATCGGATGATAGCAATTGGTTTTAGGTATATTTTTTGCTCAGGTAACAGATGCTGCTCCAAAAATTAATTTTATTTTTTGTTGAGCAGAAGTGAATGATGGATCGCATTATTCATCAGTGACGCATACTTGACAGTAAGTTTCAGTAGGGCAAAGACTCAAGATTGTTTAAATTTACCTGCTAATTTCTTGGTATGACTTGAAAGACCGTTGGAAATATTTTGATCCTAGATTTATTAGAGGAGAACTATACTTAGCTAATACTCTTCATTCACAGATTGAAAAAACTTTCTGTTGCTTGTGGATGTACTTGGGAATCATTTATTATGCATTGACATTGGGAGATATTGCTGCTATTATTCAGATAGATGACAAGATGAGAGCTGTATTCAAAAAGAGAATGATGGATATTCGCAAATATTTTAAATTAAATCATGTTAGCAAAGAAACAACAAATCAGGTTATACAGAATTACTATTTGAGAATTAGAAGTTGAAACTTTGTTTCCTCAAGTAGCCTGATCGTATATGTGAATTTTTCGCTTCCTTCCAATGCCTTACAAATAAGAGATTGAGTAACCTCTGTGGAAGCTAGAAGTTCTGATCAAGAATTGCAACATATTACATTTGCATAGACCAGCTTGTGGAGAGAAAGTAGACACAGCTGTCGCTTTTAGATGTGTGTTTTTTTGTAAAACTGTTCATGTAACTTTTTTAATGGCAACCAATTTTGTTCCTGTTTCACATATCATATGTTTTCCTGATCAGATGTACTTTCAAGAATGTCAAGCTGTAAGCAAGGCCAGAGGCATTGTGTAAAAGAAATCAATAGACCACTAACAAAAAATATTATAGTACCAGCAACTGCATTCTGTGCAAAAAACATCCCAAATTCAACCGAACCACTATAATAAAATACAGTATAGAGTGTTATCTGCTAGGGGTGATGGTGAAACAATTTACCATTTCTTTGTTTGGTTTTAGTCGCCTGTCATGTCATGCAGAAAATTCATTGGGGCCTCATCTACAGGACATTTACCAACGGCTAGTGAATATTATCGTTAGGTTTTTGGTTGGTGGATTGGTTAAAGTTACAGCAGGAAAAACTTTTGTGACCAGATAACATAGGGAATGAACGCTGGAAAAGGATATGAATAGATTATAATTATATTCCTGATCGGATTCAATGTCAATTAGAATATGCAATGCAGTGACACCATGAAGACAAAGAACAGTCCAAAAATTTCATTACGATGCTCAACAAAAATAAGGTATTGCAAAATATGTTATCTCTGTCAGAGGACAGATCTGTGTTTGTCAGGCTTGAGTAACTGGTAAGTTGTGCCGCCGATCATTGTTTGTTGTGTTCCTGTTTTTCTCACAAATCTGACCACATCCACCTTTATTTTTATAAACAATTTTCAGGTCATAAATTTCTACTTATATCTTTGGGAAAGAACAGGAGGTGTTGCTCCAAATGATTTATTACGAGGTCTTCCACCATCCGTAAAAGCAAATCTTTGTCATTGCATGTATGATGATATGATTCGTGAATCTTTTCAAAGCGCATATACTCTTGCTCAGTAAGTTTGGGGTCAGGAAAGCCCTGTAGGTATGAACTTGAAAATAGTTCTAAACGTATTTCCTGGTGTCACAAGAGGCAACTAGTGGTAGATAATTTCACAATCGCTCAGGGTAGATACCCCTAACTTTATACCACTGCACTTTACAATAACAGTTCAGTTCTGTTTGAAAGGTTTTCCGCTTTAGAGTGCAGTTGCTGTTACCTCATCTTCTAATAGCTCTTTGCTATTGAGTGGCTGTTAGTCTGTTCCTTTAGGCACCTCTTCCGGCCTTGCCTCGAGCGAACTTTCATTAAGAAAAAAGGCTATATGCCAAAGTTGCTTCAATACAATTATTATGGATGCCTTTTGACATATTATTTGCATTTGGAAAAAAATTTAACCCAGTTCAAAATTTTATTTTGCAAGTATGGCTTGATCGATCTGGAAAAAATATTTTGGGACAGGATTGTCCTTGACTGGAAGATAAAATAGTCTTTAAAGTAAACACTTGTATGATTATAGCTCTTATCATAGAAACATACTGGTATATAGTAGAGGCTTAGTGGTTAGCATGTTGACATTGGTGGTGAAATCCCTTGGCCGAGTCCCGACAAGTCCAGCTTGTTAATTTATACACAAGAAAAACAGATTTGGCTGATATGTCCTGCTAAATGTACTTTTTATTGCAATTGACCATATTTGGCTATCTTTTGATCTTTGAATCTTTGATAAAAAATTTACCACGAGTGGCTTCTAAAAAACAATTGTTTTTTCAAGTTTTTCTATCTTCTGTTTTTGACAAACAATAAGTGTAAATTACGGGACAAATTTGACAAGCTATTTATTTTTTCTCGCACACCCGCCTCATTTTGGCCAAACTGGAAAGTAATATTTTTGCAACAACAACCCTGTTCACCTGACTTTTGGTCTTGTCTAGGGTAATTCACTTAAATGAGTGGCTATAAAAAAATTTCTAGTTTTTTTATTTATGTGATGAATTTTCTTACTTTGCATCCATATCATTCATTTCTTGCATAGGACAAATATATCCGAAAAGGACATGAATGGATTTTTCAATCTTTTATCTACCTTCATTCATCCACAAATCTTCCTTGAAAAAAGTGTTATATTCAGGTATCAACCAGTTAATTTCTGGAATTCTGATTTGATTTTTCAAGTGTTGACTGTGCCACTGTAATACCTGCCATTCTATGGCCCATTCCTTTGACCGAAAATATGTTGGTAAAATTGCAATAAACTTATATTTTGTCGTGCATGTGCCACATTTGTATTGTCACATCAACGTCATCCAACAGTGGCACATACTCTACAAATGATGCTTTGACAAAATTTCTCCGTTTCAGTTATCCCTTGTGCGTGAATTTTTATTTCTTATTATATTTTTGATAAATTCTAAATGCAAGAGACTCTTCTACTCATTTTCACTTATGCTAACTTTTACTCATTCTCCTCGTTTTCCTGCTAGTTCATCATTGCTGGGACTGTGTTCTTTGTCTGTTTATGATGTCTTGGAGGATTAGCCTGAAATGAAATTGATTTATTGATTGATTGAAGCGCAATGCAATTTTATTTAGTAGAATGTTCGGAATGTATATCACTGTATATAATAATTATATTTATGTAATGAATATTAAATATTATAACTGAATAAAACAATGGATCTGTTTATCGATGACCCTCGGCTTTGTATGCCAAATAATTATATATTTTTTTAATGAAAAGTTTTATTTTAGTCGAAATAGCGTTGGAGAAGATATGTATTTTGTACAAAGAGGTAATGTTGCTATTCTTGATGAGGATGATGAGACAGTGAAGCGAGTTCTTGGACCTGGACAGTATTTTGGAGAGGTATCGTTTTTGGATCAGGCTCACATAAAATAGAGGAATACAAACACTCACATATGAAAAAATTTAATCAAAGATTACATTATAATATCATGAGTAAGCTACTGGAATTGTATGGAAATTTTCTATGCATGCTCAGTATATATTGTCATTGACTGATGAACGTTAGAGTTACAATGGGATTTCATTTTTATTCTTCTGGGAAGGAAAGGTGAGAAGGACCGCATGCAACTTGTCCAAAAGTCATTTCTGAGTTTGGGGTTGAGATTTTAGGGTTTAACCGTATACTGATTTTTTCCTGTGGATTAACATGACATGGTTGATGGAGGAAGCTGTAAGCAATGCTTACCCGATCCTCCATATGATGGTGAGGTGTCTAACAAACCTTTCGCGTGTAATCATACATTGCAGGATAAGAACTTTCGGGAGGACAATTATAGCCCCAAACGTATACTTAACACTTAGTGCCAATTGTGCCTCAGGCAGGTGGCGCCAGAGGCGGGTCTTTAACCTCAGACAGAATTTCTGCAAGTCATTATGTATCTTAGCTCTAGTGAGTTAGAGAACGTTTCAACTGAAATTTTTTTTCTAATAATCTAATGTTTCAGATTGCTTTGTTTTCTCTAATCCCTCATACAGCAACTATTGTTGCCTTGACCAACTGTGATTTAAGTGTTCTAAGTAAACATGATCTGGACTACATTCTCGACAGATATCCTCAATTCAGAGATGTCATGAGCAGTATGGCTCTTGTAAGTAGTTCACTTTTACTCAACTGATTTTCACAGAGATGTCAATTTTACCATAATACCGTTGAATTTTATTATATTAAATGTAAAAGCAATAAATAATACATGCATCGAAAATTTTCAAGGGTGGTAAGCTTTCAAAAGCGGAAGTTCTTTTTTCACTGACTAAGAACAGTGCAAGTTTATTAAATTGCTAAATTATTTTCTAAACTTTAAGTTCATTTCTATTACTCTTACTCACTCAAATTTTCAGATACTACAAGTGTCAAGAAAAAAAAAATAAAATAGATCATAGCAGCTACGATTTAGAGCATCAGAAAATGCTCTACAAATGGGATAGGATTTCATTTTTATCCTGTGAGAGTGGAAAGCCGAGAATACAGCTTAGTCACATGGCAAATCATGACCTCTCATGCAGATACCAGTTCTGAATCGGGATGAATGTTTTTAGCTTATCATATTTCTCGGATTTCTTGTACATGGACCTGGTTGATGGAGCAAGCCATAAGCTGTGCTTAGATGATGTGAACCACCATGCACCGACAACGTGTCCAGCAGACCTCTTGCTTAAAATCATCCCTCGCAGGATTCAAACTTACACCAGGACGATCAGAGATGCATTACTCAAATGGTATTCCCAAAGCTTTACCGATTGAGCTAACCAAGCATCCATGCTTTTACTTCGGTAACACTAAGTTTCAAGGTTCCACTATCAAAATTTACGATTACATCTGATCAAATCAAATTCAAGTTTTATTGCTTACCTATATTGACAGGATCGTAAACTGAAAGGTGCTTCATCCATAAGTTATCTGCGAAATACAAGTTTAGTTGACATTTCACGAAATTTAAATATTGTTTATGATGAAGATGGAAATAGAAATGACGGACAAGATAAATACTTTCACTCAAAGGTTTGGAGTTTTATCCTTCATTAAATATACTTTAGCAGGGAAGTAAATACTTTTTTTTTTGGGGGGGGGGGGGGGGGATTTCATCCGATCTTTGTATACAATATTCCAATTTTTAGAGGAACGATATTATTGATATATGATGATATTTTACCAAATTGTGCAGCAAAGTCATGATTAATATCAACTTTTGCAATGTAAAATTTGGCATATATTATGATTTCACTGCAAAATGAATCAAATTTAGATTTATCATCATTAATCGATGAATGAAGGCATTTTTAATCTAAATTTTAAAATGTATGATAAAATATCCATGCAAAGGAAAAATTAGTAAAACAGGCAAAACTTCCTCACCCGCTGTAACTGGTATCTGTATGTGTCATGGTTCGCTACATGATTAAGTTGTGTTCTTGGCTTTCCTCTCCTGCACAATAAAAAAGAAATCCTATCCTATTCTAGTTCCTTAACTTTAAACTTATCAGTATAGGAGTAAAAACTTTAATTTTTATGTTGACATGTGGGATTCATCAGATCATTGATCGAAATTCAAAGTTTTCTCATGCATGGGATAAGGGAACAATTCTTCTCGCTTGGCTCTCATCTTCGTTACTTATTTATCAAGCATGTTTCTTGAATCATAACTCTGGAATTGATACCGTCCTATTTTTGATTGATGTTTGGTAAGTCAATCGGAAAAGGGTATTTTGATTTTTGTGATTAGCAGTAATTTAGTTTTTTTAAAAATAAATTTTTTTTTTAATATTAATATTGATATCAATATATCAATCAGAGATATATTGTTCAAAGTATTTTTTCGTTAAGCATGAGCCAGTGATGGTTCAGGCCATTCGGGACACTTTGCTGGCACACAGGAAAAAAAGTGAACCAAGTGTCCTTTCTTTGAGTGAATTTCTGAAATTATATAGGTGTATATTATGTATACCAGAAATATACTTTGGTATTTTTTTATAGTCACCTCTTGGGGCGGATCACCCTGACCAACGAGGCGGACTCGAACACAAGTACCTCAACCTGCGATGCGAACATGGTAAACGCTAGACCATCGCGCGCATAAATTGGTGTTGATTTCAGAATTTTCTTGGAATCTGAATGAACTCTATATTTTTATGACAAAGGAAACTAATTCAATTGAACATCCTGCATAATATAAACAAGTCTTTGCTGATTATAATTATTCAATGTTTAGTTCAAATATTCTGTTCAAAATGTACAGTTCTAACAACCGTAACCTTCAAATTGTTCACTCATAGGTTTGTCATGGACATGATGATATGTTTCCACAAAAGTTATTATGACAAGATGGGAGATGTTGTCGAAACATTGGAAAAAATACATGCACATTATGGAAAAGATTGGAGACGATTTTTCTTAGATCTTATAACAAACTTCCCTTTTGAAATTTTTGTTTTTGTTTTTCCAGTTAGCCAGGTCAGAATATTGACAACATTTCAGTCTGAATTTAAATGAACAAAGAATGTTTCAAGTTATATACCGGTACAATATATCGAGATATATCCGACCAACATGATTAAATAAATTAATATAGCAAATTCCTATAAAAACGCAATTCATCAATAAAATGTATCGTATATGGAATCTGAGGTTTTCCTATGTCCATGGTGTGACAAAATTTTTTAACATAAAGGACTTTGGACAAAAACGTACAATGCATATTGGAATGCTTGATTATTGTGCCCGGTTAGCTTAATCAGTGAAGAATTGGGAATGCACCTCAAAAAGTTAAATATCCCCAAAAATGTTATCTACCGTAACTTACCGTATAAGTGCCCAACGAGCATCTGTGCATTCTCCTCTTGTCACATCAAATACTTCAGACCGCCTTACCCTATTACATCATATGTCAGCTTAAGTCGTCATTTTTTCTTACTCCATTGTGTGAATATTTAGTAATGTGATTCTCGATAACATTTTTTTATTATAAAACAAATTGGGGTCATCTGTAGCTTATATTTGATAACTCAAAAACTTCCCGAATGTGTTACACAAGATGTGTTTCAGCTGTGGCTCACATATGACAAAGCAAAATTTCTGAACTAATTAGTTTATTCTAACAAAAAGAATCTGAACCACTTTTTACAAGTCTAATATCTCTTTCGATATTTTT
This sequence comes from Styela plicata, assembly GCA_963675895.2. Classification (NCBI taxonomy): domain Eukaryota; kingdom Metazoa; phylum Chordata; class Ascidiacea; order Stolidobranchia; family Styelidae; genus Styela; species Styela plicata. The sequence continues at coordinate 9,357,131 of OZ023151.1, read as the reverse complement.
CTCTCTTCAGTCTTATGCAACCAGTTTAGCTTTAATTTCATATCTTCGATTGAATAGAATTTTCAGAATGAGAAAATTCTTCATGATATTTGCAACATGGGAAAGAAATCTACAAAACGAGTGAGTTTTATTCATATTTTTTATTCAATTCTCATTTTAATTTGTCAGTAGAGATGGGACAAAATTTCGATACCGACTTTTTTCATCAAATTTCGCTCTTCAGCAAGGCAAGAAGCAACATCTGAAAGGGGATTGACTAATGACCACAGGTACAAAAAAGGGTATTACCAGCAACTGCACTTGGAAGTGGAAAACATCTTAAACAAAAATGGAACACTTTATTAGAGTGCAGTAAGTGGTATTTACCCTGGGTAACACTCAGATTTTGAAATTGTTTAGGTATTTGAGTGTTACATAGAATTGTCGACGATTACTTTGACCCCTTTTGTTAAAGTCGTCAATATTGCTTCTGTGTTTGGAACTTAAAAATATGCATACCCCTCATGAATTGTAATAGAAGCATTTAATTGAATGCATTACTTTGTCCTGGGTAGTTTATAAAGACATGAATAATGAAATGACCAAATTAAAAATTCCTTTCCAGCTATGTTAGGCTGTCTTCATTTATACCTATCGATTGGTTGACAGACTTGCCCAGAACCCGCTTAAGTGAGAAATTTTCAGTAAGACTGTTCTCTGCATAGTTTTTTTTACCACATAGATTCTTCGCATAAATTTTTTACCAACTAAGAAGAATACCCTCACTTACATATTCAAATGTAATCCTTATTAAAACTCTATTCCAGCACTCTATTGCTTAGAATGTGCAAGCTTGTGTTAATGCTCTTTTACATCATCAATGTATTTTCATCTGTCTTCTACTTGGCTGCATGTCCTGGTGGTACTTGTGGTGAACTAACTTGGACTACTATGGAATTAACTGGTTTGTAGTTTTATTTTGAATTATAGAAATATGTTATTGAGTGTAAAAGTGAGAATGATAAAACAAAAATGGCTGTTGAATTTCAATGTTAGATGCACTCTAAGACAAGAACATTGACTCTTCTGTCATTTAGTTATCTTTGCAACCAGTAGAACAGAGTCACTGGACAGCCCAATCAAATAGTTGGTTCGTACTTAACAAAACATATTTTCCGATTGGAAAGAAATAAGTGGTCAAATTAATTTTTGTGATCACATCACTATTCGATTTGAAACATAATTTTCATTCCTTCTGTTGCTGTGAACACCCAATGTGGACTGCAACAACAATTAGGTGCATTCATATCATGTTATTACAATGATCAAAAAATTCATTTCTTTATTTCCGGCATTTTACATTAGGCAATAGGATGAAAAACAGCTACATAGTTGAGGGACGAACCTGCTGGTCATCGAGCAGCGATGCCTTGGTTCAGATTTCTTTAATGTTGACTTTAATATTATTGACGACTTTGGTTGGCTAGCTCAGTGCATATTTCTGCCCCTTGTAATGGATGTTTAAGTATTCTTATTCAGTAGGGAAGTTGCGGGGATATAGAAATAGTACCGTATATGGTTTAAATGGAATATTCATTTGAATTGCCCATGTAGATTGACATGATGCTAATATAGAAACTGTAATGCTTATAATTCATTTTTAGCAAAAAGCTATTACCAATTGGTATCGTCATAAAAATAATCTATTTTGTTCCATTCCTCAACAGACTATAAAAACAAAGGAATACGTGGAGATGACCTTCTACCATGGTTAGATGGTTGTTACTGGACTGTTGCAACTATGACCTCTACTGGTTACGGAGATATTCGACCCAAAACTGCAACAGAAATAGCATTTGCCATATGTGTTATGGTTTCCGGGAAAGTGTTGATTGGTTATATTCTTAGCATTCTTGCTGCTACTCTAGCAAACGACGATGCAAAAAAAGTATGGTACGAGGAACAAGTCAATGTAAGTTAAGTGACTTATGCTCTCTATGTACCACTCTCTACAGGGATTAGATCATTGAAGCCATAAATCAGGAAAGTAAATGAAACGATTTAATATGGTTCAATCTATTTGTAATTCTGCCGAATTAAGGATGTAGCTGGTTTTGTGAAAGTGGGTTCTTGGTCTGTTTTGCTTGTCCTTTTAAGAAGTGAAGCTTTTAAAATTGACAGAGAATAATGTCACAAACAGTCAATGGGCATTGCAGCCTGAATTTAAAACTACGGGTTACACCTTCAGTCAGAAGTGGCAGGAGATTTCTGATATTGGGGTAGTTAGAATTTACAATATAATTATATTACAATTAGGTATATTTTCAGATAGTAGGGAGTTCAAAAAGCAAATGTAGGCTAAAAACATGTTATGATTATAATACTGTCCAAGAACAGTGAAAATGAAACATTCTCAAGGTGCATTTAGATGCTTGAAAGGTAGGGGAGATCAAAATTTGGGAAGTTTCCTGTTCTGTCTCTTCTCTGGTAACAAGCTAAAGATCAAGCCATAATCAAAAAAATTAGCAAAATAATAATAAATGATACAAGATTTCGGACATTTTGGGTACTGGGAAGACCTCCATATTTACCATTAGACATAATATACACATGATACTTGCATGCTTGCAACACCAGTTTGTAAGATACCAGTACAGCAGTGTGCTATCTTGCAGCACTTTAGAGACTATCTGTTTGTTGTGCATCCAACCCTATGTTGACGATTAATGAAAGCTCAATGGCACATATTTAAATGAGTTTGAAATGTAATTTTGCAGAAGAATTTCATTAAATAAAACTAATTCATAACACTCATGATTCATTTTTTATCAGGCTGTCAAAGAATATATGAAAGATATGAAGTTTGATAAATCTTTCTTCGATCATGTCGAACAATATTACAATTATATTTGGATGAAAAATCAGGGAGCAAAATTTGATGAACTTTTCAACGATTTGTGTTACACGTCAGTATTCTATATCACTAATGATGTGCAATAGGTTTTGAAGTTTCATGCCTAAAGCTTTTTGCTATATTCGTTGTGGCAAAAATAAGGAGAAGATTTCTCTTCTCACTAAACTACTGCTGGCAAGTAGTGTTACTACTGCTGGTTTATAATGATACGTTTTTGCTGGCATGTTGAGTTTTTCTGAAGCTAAGTAAGATGCGTTTTGGCACTTGTTTTGTAATTTTTTTGGAAATCAAACATGAGATTTGTAATCGTTGAACATTTTCTTTTCAAATGGCAGGTGGTTGCCACTAGGTAGACTCATAGTTCTATTTGACATGCTCAACCGGTGAAATACAAATGATGTAATTTGCCGACGTTTCAAATGTATTCAGACAAGCTTCATCAGTGAATAAAAAAATGAAAGGCCACTCTATATAATGAAAAAAGGCGAATTCTAAAACGCATCTACCACTACGGTAAAGGATAAATATAACACACTCAATAAACAAATAATCAGACTGAAGGAAATAGATAAGGCTAACACTGTCGACGATAATATAAAGATAAATTAAACTTTGAAACATACAATTTTTCTTGTCATTAATGCTGTTTTGATCCTTGTGAATATGGTATGATTCTAAGAATAGTCTCTTCCTGTAGTGCTCTTCATTATCTAGAATCTTGGCATTGTCCCATCGTATATGATCTTCGATTTCAACGAAATGTTGAGATAGGGCTGACTTCTCCTTCTTCCCTTCTTTGATGTTCTTTGAACCTAATGTCAAAGCATCTCTTTGTTTCCCCCATGTATGATGCATTGCAATATACAATTCCTCACATGGTACGGAGTAAACTACACATTTCTTCTTCTTGGAATCAATACGATCTTTGACTGTAGTTGATGTCTGTCCAGTTTTATTTTTATGTTACTTCTTTCTATTCTCAGGGTCTAGGTCTGCTCTTTAGAAAACTCTTTGGGTGTCTGTTGACATGCGATGTTTTCTTTACACAGTTGATTTCTTTCCTTTGGTCCTTCTTGTCTGATACGATTGTTTTTGCTCTGTGCTTGAGTCTGCTGACAATGGCACGTTTGTGACTCGCTGGATGATTAGATATTCAAATACCTATTCGTATTGGTCTTTTTCCTAAATATTGATGTGGCAAATGTTCCATCCTGATTCCTACTGATCTGGACATCTGAAAGCGATATCTTCCTGTTCTCCTGTTTTTCCATAGTGAACTGAATAATGAGCTCTATAGAATTAAGATGCTTATGGAATTCTTCGCTGATGCTTCTTTTCACTATAGTTGATGTATCATCCATGAATCTTTTCCAGAATCTAGGGGGGTCATGGAAGGATTGAAATGCTCTTTCTTCAACATCTTCCATCACAAGGTTAGCCACTACAACGGAGTTTGGAAAACCAATGGCAGTCCCGAATATTTGTCGGTAGTGCACCCCTTTAAAAGTGAAGTTAGTATCACTGATGCACATGGTTAGTGCTTTGCAAATCTGATCTGAGCTGGTGCGGTCTATCCTTTTCTAGTCTTCTGTGGGCTGCACTGACAGATAGGTCTGGGAACTGAGCTGTCTATCCTTTTCTACTATCCCTTCTAGAGTTGGCGGACGTTGGGTTTTTCTAAGTTTGTCTTAATTCGCGCTGTAGCTTTGCCTATCCTTTGCTCTTCCTTGAGTTTCGTCACAAATTTCGCTAATTTCCTCTCCGGTGCTGCTGTCAGGTCACGCTTCAATCTTCTATACGTCGTTGTATCTTCCAAGTGTTCTCTCATTTAGGACTTATATTCTCTAGAATTTAAAACTACCTTGCCGTTTCCTTTGTCTGCTATTAGTATTGTATTTTTTGTCTGAGTTGGTTTCGAAATGCCATAACAAGCTTATTTCTGGCATAGTTGGCTGTCTCCTGTGGGAAGTTTTGCAAGCACTGATTCTTCTTTCGAAAAAATTATGTTTATGAGTTAGCCAAGAAGTTAGGGTTCCACTTTTTACAATTGCGAATTCGGGAATCTTACTATGGATTGAAGGAATTGGAAGAGGAAAGACAGAGACGCAACAGTTAAAGAGAATTGAGAGCAATGGACTCTAGACTTCCAGCTTCATAATACAGACTACCCAAAGTCCACAAAGATGGAATCCCACTCAGACCCATAGTCTCTTCTAACAGTTCGCCTGCCTATCAACTGTCTGAGTTCGTGTCCCGATCCCAAGACAACAAAGCAAATTAGAAGAAGAAAAAGTAACCACCAGAATATGTTTGCCATCATTCAATATGTGGAAGATTTCAGTGAAAAGATCAAGCGCATACTGGAGAAGGTAGATATAAAAGTATCTTTCAAATCGCAGAACAAAATAGGACAGACGTTGACTACAGTTAAAAACCATATCAATTCTAAGAAGAAAAAGGATATAGTTTACGCCATACCTTGTGAGGACTGTGGTGCAGTTAACATTGGCGAAACGAAGAAGTGTTTCAACGCTAGAGCTAAAGAACATCAAGAGGATATCAAAGAGGAGGAAGACTAGTCAGCTTTATCAAGACACTCCGTGAAGAATGAAAACCAGATAGGATGGGACAATGCAGAAATTTTAGAGAATGAAGAGCACTATAGGAAAAGATTATTTTTAGAATCTTTTATATGCGAGAGGTCTGCTGGACGGCTCATCGGTGCTCATGGGTTCACGTAGGCTTACCTTACGGCTTCCTCCACCAACCAGGTCTATGCACAGAAAAATTGTGAAAACATGATAAGAGAAATTCGGAACTGGTGTCTACCAAGGCTGGCAGTACGGTACAGTACGAAGTTCGGTACGGTACGATTGAATTTTCCGGTATGATAGTACGGTACGATTCATTTTTCAATTTTCGTACTTGGTACGGTACGAAGTTCGGTATTTATTTCGTACCGTACCGTACTGTTTTTCGTACCTTCGCATTACACTTTATTCTTCTCAAATGAATTCAAAAAAATTATTTCATTTAACATCTATGCCGTTTCATAACGGGGCTCTGGTAAAATGAATTGTGTCGATCAACGAATTTATAGACTAAAGGGCAATTTTAAAATGATTAAGCGGCGCAGGTATGGTAATAAAAATGCAACTGATTCACTTAAGCTGATTAGATGAGCTATGTCGTATATCGGTTTTACTGCAGTGGCGTAAAACTTTGTGATTGCGAGGAAATACATATAGGCCACTGATTTATGACGTCTTAATCTGAATGCATTTTTTCTGTAATAACGAAAGTTGTGATAGCCCAATTCAAATTGGCAAGATAAGCAGCATTCATAATACTAAAAATCATGGTGCCCGAATATACCAATTACAATCGCGGATCCAGAAAAAATATTTGGGGGGGGGGGCAGATTTTTTAGAACATGCAAACTAAGGCTTTCGAATTTACAAAAAGATTAGGGTGCCGGAGGCGCGCAAAATTTTATTGAGAACTAAACAAAAATACATGTTTTAAGAGTGAAATAAACATTGCCAGACAGGAAAATGTATCTGCGCGCCGGAAGCCCGCTGAAATTTTTGTAAAAATTGAATAAAAATTCTCACTTCAAAGGCTAAATGCTACAAAATATACGAAATTAATCACGGAAAATATTGCGCAACGCAGGCGCGAGAAAATTTTGTGAAAATTAAATTAAAAACTCTCTCCCCCTGACAAACTATGCAACTAAGCTAACCAGTAACCACCGCTATTACGTTTTGTTTGTACTCTGACACGCAGACGTATATTATCAGAGCAGAAGAAACATCAGAATATAAAGATATCTTTAGGCTGTTTTGAGTTGAATGTTAGCTGATGCTCATCTTAAATAGATGATATATTTTGTAAAAAAAAACAGCCATGTCACAATATAGACAGCGAGGCATGTCGAGAATACGTCTGTGTGGTATGAAAAAATAAATAGCATTATTCAGTAATGTGAAGAGAACGTAAATTGCACCAGGAATACCAGATGCAAAAATGCACAGTGACAATGCTCTTATAACCATGCCTTCGGATGAGACCGCACAAAACGCATGTGTGGTGCACAACGAACATTCTTTTGTCGAGAGAGAATTTCTTGTGACGACACAATGCTGCTAATATGCTAAATTTGCTTAATGCCAGATTTTTTCGCGAAAACTGTACTCATCCTACCACCATTTATCACCACCGGTCTACCATTCTTATATTATATGCAATGTGAACAATGATATTGGGGCGCATGTTTTTCTGTCCTGGATTTTAAACCAGATATCATAAAACTGGATCACTTTGATGTAAGATGTTGGTGACGTTTCTTGCGGTAGCCATATCTTAGCTGATTTGGACATTGGTACTTGGTACGGTACGAAATTGCTGCCCAGCGAATCGTACCTGTTTTTGTACTGGTACGAAATTTAGTACGATAAATGAAAAATATTAATCGAACTTCATTTCGTTCTGGTACGAAGTTCGGTACGATGTACGAAAAAAATAATATCGTACGGTATGGTACGAAAAATTTTCGAAAGGTACGGTACGAAGTTCGGTACGAAATTATTTTGCGGGTTCGAAGTACGATAAAAATTTCGTGTGGTTTGCTCCATACCGTGTGAGGATTGTGATGAAATATACATGGGGGAAACAAAAAGATGTTTTAACACCAGGTCCAAAGAACATCAAAAAGATTCGAGAGAAGGGAAGAAAGAGAAGTCGGCCCTATCTCGACATTCCGTTGAAAATGGACACCAGATAGGATGGGACAATATCAAATTTTTAGAAATGGAGAGCACTACAGGAAAAGACTAGACTTAGAATACCATACCATACCGTACCATATTCACAAGGATCAAAACAGTATCAATGACAAAGAAAATTGTACGTTTCCAAAAGCTCGTTTATCTTATTGAGATAGTATTAGCCTTATTTATTTCCTTTAGTCTGATTATTTGTTTATTGAGTGTTATATTTATCCTTTTCCTTAGTGGTAGACAAGTTTTAGAAGTCAACTTTTTCCATTACATAAAGTAGCCTTCTATTTTAACATTCTTTACCCTGATGAAGCTTGTCTGAATAGACATTCGAAACGTCAGCAAATCACATTGTTTGTATTTCACCGATTGAGCATATTAAATAGAACTGTTTTCTTTTTAATATTGTTTCAGCTTGAAAGCAGATATAATGTATCAGTTGATCGGACATGATATTGAGAAGAATGAATTGTTCAGTGGATGTTCCAAAAATTTCATCAGACATGTCTGTTTGATGATGACATCTGTTTCTTACATGCCTAGTGATTATATCTGCCTACAAGTAAGATTAGTTGTGATTACTTTTGTCAATTTTTATTATGTGAAATATATTTTAGCGTTGTAATATTCGATTGAATATATCCTTTGGAACATAAACTTGTACAATGATACATGTGTATCAATAATATTTCTACGTTATCTGTGTTTAAGGACGATGTTCGAAGTAATATGTTTGTGATACATCGTGGTGTTGCAGAAATTTTTAAACATGATGTCAAAGGAAAGGATATACCTGTCCGACTGATTATGAAGGGTGAATCTTTGCTCACTACAAGTGTGCTCGAAACAGTAAGTTTCAAATATGGTTTATTCGTTTTAAGATTTTGTTATGTTGCAAGCATATATGTTTGCATACATCGTTTAATTGGGACTGAGTTGGACGGTAGATGGTTTTGCCATCGCACAGGGTAGATACTACTCATCGCATCCCATTACAGAGATTACTTTAAAAAATGTCTTCTGCTTAGATTAAATTTGCTTGGTTTTCTCATTTTATGTAGCTTATTGAAGAATCAGTGGTTGTCGATTGGCACCTATTGGGGGCTGAAAAAATAGGTATTGCAGAGCTGCAATCGATAATCATTTGAATGTTTGAAATTATGAATCCAGAGATTAGTATTAACCTGACTTTACTTGAATAGTAACAGAGTTATTCTAAAATTATGATCTAAATTTTTTTGTTTCCTGATTATTCTGAACCTAGTCAGAAATATTATGAGCAAATTTTATGGCCATACGTGGCCTATGTTTGACGAAGTAAAATTTCTGTGGATTATTTTCGACAAATTAAAATTTTTGATCGGAAATTTATTCATTTCGTGCTAAACCATAATAGATTAGACCGGTATAAAGAATTTAGTAATGTAAATCCTGATTTTGCTACTATTGTTATATTATAATCAGGAAAACAATAATACATTTATTTGTCTGAAATTTTGAGCCATAACCCTAGACACTGAATTAAATTCGAATATTGTATAAGTTATCTTGGAATTTTTCGGCTGAGCACCTCATATTCAAAAAGGGGTGGAGGGGTTAATTATCATCTAGGGTAGATAATACTCACTACACTTCATTGTAGTGGTTTAATTCCATTTGTTATGTGTTCAACATCAAGTGCAGTTGGTTCATTTTGTGGTTGCTCATTGTAATATTAGCTGTCACACAATATTTAAAATTACCGGTAGACATAAAACTTGTATTCTTGTATTTATTCCAATTCAGTTTCTGGAGCTCGAAGTCAAATTTTTTTTACCTGATTTGCCATAAACATGCCTGATTTAGACAATTTGTTTAGCTTATAACATTCTTCCTACTCTAATTATAGTGTGTGATCTATGACTGGATTTAGTAATATTCATATTTTCTGTGCTAATTTGACGTAAACAAGCACGCATTTTGCTTTTTAAATTTTTCTTTAAAACTTATTCACTTGCATGTTTTAAACTATAGGTTTTGTTTACTTTCCTGATAACTTTGTAATGTGATATATTTATTTGCACCGCCTTTCACAAAGACAGAGGTGTCGAAATCAGCTATGTCCGTGTCACTGGTCCCATGGTCGGGTCTTTAGTTTAGGTGCTGCTTCCCTCAGCCTTACTAACATTGAATTCTACTCAAGAAACAATTGAATACAGTATATTTCTTATTTCAGACTCGCCTCTCTTTTTCTGTCCGTGCTAGAACATATGTTGATGTTCATTCACTCACCAAAGATAACTTAAAGAGATGCATTGACAGTTATCCTCATGATGGAGATATAGTGCGAACTAATGCAGCTAATCTCCATCCAACTTCAGAATAATTTTTTTTTGATCTATTTTTCACATATAATAATTCGATAGATTTAAGTTATCAGCTTTTCAATTAAATAAAAATATATCCTTTATATTCTTGCTACTGTCCCTTGAGTACCATTGCAGATAAGAAAGGTAGGGAGTTCATGTAGCTCCAGTTGTATGAATCATTCCAACTTTAAACAAGGAACACCTGAATCTAAAATTAAACGATTCAATTCATTCAGAGGGACAGAGCTTAGCAAAAGTTTTAAGTAACAGAGTTGAAGGTCACTTGTGTAGAGTTATACAAAATGCAGGACCGGGGAGCAAGGAATTTTCCGGACATCTCTCATTCACGATAAAACGGCGATCAAAGTTTATGGCTCCCTCCACCAACCGTGCACAGGAAAAATCCAATTGTTAATCAAAAACCTCAACTTGGAACTGGTATCAGCAGAAGGGCTGTGGCTCGCCATACGGTTAAGCTGTATTCTCGGCTTTTATCTCCAACAGGATAAAATGGAATCTTTA